>VXBQ01013858.1:645800-724919 GCA_013400175.1 Phainopepla nitens
TTTTTTTTTTTTTTTTTTTTCTGGATGGCTGGAAAATAATTAGAACTCTAATTAAGCAATTTCACCTGATACAGTTATCTGAACATTAACTCATCAGCAGCACAGTGAGAGATTTTGCATACTCAGGGAAACCTGCTCATATTCCTTCAAATCTCTTGAGTTTTGTGTCAATCAATTTTATGTAGCCTCCACAGACTTTTGACCAGGGATTGCACAGATTTCGTTCTCCTTTATTTTTCTGGTGTACATTAGTATAAGACCTCAATGGATTACATTTTCTTATGGATATTTAGAATTTTGGGCTTTTTTTTTTTTTGTTGTTATTTCATATGTGAAGAAAGCACAAAATATCTGTTATAGCAAGAGACAGGATCAGATGAGCTCTGCCCAGGTCTTCACTCCAATTTACACTTTTCTTGGTACTGCCATGAGCTTTTACGAACCAGGCCACTTCACTGTATTGTAGAATTGTGTGTGTTTTCTACAGTAGTTGCACAATAAGGCCTCACACAAATCTGCCTTCTAGCCATATTTGTTTCTAAGGATGTTGCTCAAGACAAACATTTAGCATTATTCTGGCAGGTGAAGTTATACCCAACTGGCTGTGCACTAGTGAGATAAACCACAGACCTGCACCATAGTGTCCTTTTAACTTTAAACTGTACACATGAAAAATGTTCTGCCTCCTGCTATAAAAAGAAAAATGAATACCTGGGCACTTGGGATTTTTTCTATTTAAATGCAGATTACAGCTTTCCCCACAATCATTTGGAACCATTAATCCTTTTAGGAGATTTCTCTCCCTAGGGCAGATCAAGATGGACAAGGTTGCTGTTTCAACATGTTTTTTTGTTTGATGAAAACCTTTTAAATTTTAGAAACTGGTGAATCTCGTACAGTTTTATTGGAAGAAAAAGAAAAAAGGGACCTTAATACTACTACCTCTAGCACTGGAAAAGATTCATTATTTCCAGGGTGTGCCTGCTCACTGAATAAGATTTGGAACCCATATAAACTTAGCCCAGCAAATGCTCAGGCTTCTCTAGTAACTCATAGTTGCCATAAGATCAGTAATTACTGAGTAGCCAACAGGTAAACAGAGATTTAAGCAAATTCCCCATTTACTGTTCACAGGCTTAAGGCCACCTGCGGGCTGCTGTAAGCCAGCCATCCTAACCGATTAATTTGGGTTAAGTGGAATTGTGCCTGTTGCCAGTTATGCTCAAAGGAGTAATGAAACCAACATTTAAGCTTCCTGTCCGTTGATACCTATTTGGAGCCAGTTTAAATGGAAGTAGGTCCTTCTGGAAGCAGGTTTCCAATGAGCCTTGAACTTGAGCAGTGGGATATAAAGCAAAACACGTTTTTTGCTGCCTTGCCCTTCTGTTAATTAACTAAGTTATGATGCATCTGACAGTCAAGTTAGTTTAGAGTTTTCTCTAATCCAAAAGATTCATTTACAGTCTAGTCATTTAACACCAAAATAACTGCTGCTGAACTCTTTTTTTTTTTTTTTTCAATGATCCAGTTCATAAAAATTAATGATGTAGCTTCAGAATAGCAGTTTCTGACAGAATTCTATTTCTGGAAAAAAAATCTTTTCTTTTTTTTGGTGGGAGTGGGGGCTCTGCACTTTTTGCATTAAACCAAACATAGGATGTCCAAGGCAGGCTGAAAGTCAGTCCATCCCAGGAGCCTAGGAAGCTCACTGAAATCCATATGATCTTACTCCTTTCCCAAGGATCTTCACTTTCTTCAGATAAAGCTGATGATTTTTATGTTCGTACAGAGGAAGCCGTTCAACTTGAGATATTCTGATGAGGCAAGTGAAGCAATGGGATAGCTCAACAGAGGTACTAAACACTACCTTGAAGGCATTTAAAACTCCTGTGCTTTGTCTTTCCTTCGGGTTTGTGTGCTGCACTGTTGAGCATAACAGATGTAAGAATTCTATTCTGCAATCTAACCAGTAGTAAATGCAACTGGGAAAGTATGTAGTGTGAGGAAGAATATAAAATACCAATGGATCTTAATGATTCTTTTGCCCTTTTTTTCCCTCCATATAAAATTAAACGAATATATTTAGTTGAGTCAGGAGACTGAAACACTGGAATTGAAAAGTGGTGCTTCTCTGTGAGCAGATTAGAAAGCAAGAATATCTTTTGAAAGATTGTATTTAAAAAGACCAGAAAATTATATAGAGCTGTGCATCCTTTACCTCCAGTTTACACTGAAGAAACAATTATCACAGAAGGGGTTCCTCCTCTTGTAACACCATGAGGGCTGGCATGTGACCTCAGCTGTGGCCAGCTTGGACCACAAAATTTATCTAATCTGACCTTTTGCATAAAACAAGTTGGAATGTACTTTTATTTCTGAGATTTCTTGGACAAGTTCTCCCTTTCCGACTGGAAATGTTATCTGGTTTTCTATGGCATTTCTGACCATCTGGTTTTTTGTAACTGATCAGAAAACTTAGATGTAGCTGCTGCATACCTACAGCTCTGGGGCTTGAACCCAACGTGCCCATAGAGGTGAACAGAAGCCAACAAAATGTGCAAATCTTTTAGAGAATACTCAATTGTGACTTATGGTGACTGTTCTCCTGAAGAGGCCGCCTGATGTATGATATTTATGCTTTACCACTACTTATTATCTGCCTAGATGATCTTTAATGTCCCTTCCAATACAAAACATTCTGTGATACTATAATTTAGACTTTTGGGTGATTACATCAATGGTGGGATAATAACAATCAAGACGTGTTTTTAACGAACCTTTTTGCCTACCTTTTTCACCACTTCAAAGAAGCAAAAGGTGCAGCTGGGTACCAGTAATATTATGATATTCTTTCCAGCTGCCTAATGATAAGGAAAGCTGTTGATGCTAATTCTAGTTAGCAGCTGTTGAAATGTAACCCTTAGCAACATAAAGGGGAACATAAAAACGGTCTTCCTAAATGAAAGACCTGACAAGTGAGTGGAACGCTTGATAAAAAACAAGCATCAAACTCTTTCCTTTTATGAGATAGAGGTATCTCATTTCCTGCTTCTTGTGATTTCTTACAATAGTACCTGGTTCTTATCCTATGCTTTTGTTCTCTAAAGCACTGTATAAACATTAACTAATTAATCCTCCAAACACCCCATGAATTAGGTAAAAAGCAATATTTCCATACGCATTCTGTACTGTAGAGGAAATATTAGAACAGACTTTAAAAGGAGCCCTTTGCTCATTTGTATGTGTTAACCTCTGTGTTACATATGTCCAAACAACAGGGTTTCTTTTAGGGGCACACAGTTGAGCAGTAACATTTATCAACATTTATTTGATTTTTTTTTCATCAAATGACTGAAAATTAAGTACATATTTCCCTTCTGCAACTTGAATTGATCTCTCTCTCACTGTTTTATGCCTCACTCATCTCTGAGGTAAAACATATCACATGAAGGCAATATGTTTAACATGATTTGGGACAGGGCTTTGTATCTCCTACTTGTAAGATTTAATCCCTGCTTTCCTATCCTCAGCTTTCTTGTGATATTTGTGTTTGTGCCATCCTTGCTCATTTTTCTTCTGTCTCAAAACACAGATTGTGTTATAAAATTAGACACTGAGCACTGTGATGCTTGGAATTGCATTGACACTGGTACTAAGTTCATTTGTTCTGACGCTATAATTATAATAATCTATCTGTGTGCAACCCTGGTAGATAAATTCGAGCCTACTTTTCTTTTGTCTTTCACTTGCTGGTTGAAGTGCGGTTGTCCCTTCCTGCTCAGAATACGTCCAGGGGGGACAAGAACCTTACAAGGCTGTGAGCAAGCTGTTGGGTAGCTGTTATTTCCTGCAGCCACACTGCTTGACAGAAATTCATATTTCACCATTTACTTGAAGCCATCACTGTTTCCAGTACCCCATATTATGCTAACTCATGTTTTCCTCTTTGAATTTTCTTTATATTTTTTCACACACTTCTTTCCTGAATTCCTGATGCCAAAGATCTCCTTGTTCCCTGTGATATCTTAGTTGAGTGTCAGAAGATGGTAATGAGAATTTCACTGTAGCTGCTATGCACCCTATCCCTGAAAAATTATATATAAATGGGATCTGTAACCTTTTTACTCCTTAATTTACCCATCCATCACATCAGGGCTTCTGAGACTAATGAAAATTAGGAAAGTTTATTTTCAATGAAATAACTAAATAAATTCTACTGGAGTCTATTTAAATTAATACTCACAAAAATTTAATGTTCACTATAATCTTACTGTTACATCAGGTACTCCACCTGACATTAAATCATCTTTGACATGCACAGTCACTGTCTTCTAGAATAAATTATTAGACAGAAAAATGAATAATAATGATGCAAGAAAACGATTTTCTACATATTTGCTATGTGTAGGCTTATTTTGGGTCCATTTTTTTTCTTCATTACCAACACACACTCTCCTGCTTGTCCTGAGCCTCTGTTTCAGCATATATAATGTGTCTTGATAGCCTCCATGCTATTCAGTAGAGTAAAAATATTATTTTGTTGTGGTTTGGTTCTTGGATATTTTTTCTTAATTTTGCATTCTTAAACCACCATTATATACTCTGTTAAAATCACTGCTCTTTGTTGTCTTTAATCAGAATTCCTTTTAGATTTGCGAGCTTCCCCTTGGTGTGATAGTAGTGCCTCTGAGTTTGAGCTTCCAACCTTCCTGTGTTAACAGACTAATTGTTTCCTCTCTTTTAAAATGTGGCTCCATCTACAGTTTATCCAACAGTTTCTCTTTTTATCAGACTTAATTGCATTTTTATCATGGAGAATGTGCTGGCAGCTATTAATGTTCACCTGAGCTTGTTTTTGACTTGTAAGCCGTAGATGTTTAACTAAAAGTATAAGATTGTGCTCTTAGGGTAATTTGCCACTGTCCTGCATTAGTACAGACAAGCTCTTTTTGCTGTGTTTTGGACAGCCACATTCACTCCAAGGAACAGAAAGGGCAGTTTTTATACCAGTCTGTTCAGTTTTATTTGGTTCCTTCTGTTGCCTGTCAGCAGGTTTACTTTTCTAAAAATTATTATCATTATTTTAATTTTAATGCTAAAATAAGAATGTATAACACTTCTTGGAGGACACCTGTTGTCTACAGGGTTTTCATTTTTCTGTCCCAGTTCCTCAGGACCTGGGACAGTTTAAAGTCACCTTATCCAGTTTCTAAACTCTTGCCTTTCCCATAGCAGCCTTAAATTATCATTTGTCCTACGCAGAATGATCAAGGCGCTGACATAATTTTAACACAGGAAAAATACCTTTTATGAAGATACAGCAATAAATTTTATCAAACGTAGGAGAAATTTTTAGATATTATCTTGTACTGTTTAGAACACAAATTTCAGAATAGCCAAAAATCCTGTAGCAACACAGTGATTTATATGCCAACACCCAGACTGGAAGAAGTGCTGCTTCACTTGCGTCCATGTGGGCTGTCAACTTGCCTTTTGTGGAAGCACTGTCTATAGCTCTGGGAGGAGATCCTACATCCCATAATTCTTGCCTGTGTGCCAGCGGCACTCAGAAATGAAGAAATAATATTTTTCCTTTAATTCTACTCCATGTTCCCTACTTTCTAGAATTGCCTAAGCCAGTGCTCTGTCAGAGAAATACCACATTGCATACTGTCTGGTTCATCTTGAAGAGTCCAGTTTTGCCATCTTTCTGCCACAAGTTCTTGGTTTTTTTTTATTTATTTTTAGAGATTCACTTATGGTTGGAAGGTCAGAGTCTGCCCAGAAACTTTTAACTTGCATTATCTATCAAATGGCAGATGATGAAATCTTGTTCTTCATGTAGTCTTATTCTTAGATTTTTTATTCTAAAGTCAATTAGCAACTGAGCTTTTAGAAGTGGTATGGTGAACTTTTCAGCTTCAGATCAGTAAGAAAGGTCCTCTGTTTTTTCACTCTGCCTTAGCCTCGTCTGATAAAAATCTGATGCATGTGAAACATATTTATAGAACGGGGAGTAATACTTCCAAAGTTTCTTTCAAGCCATTAGATAAATCAGAATCTGTGGAACCAGGCAACCAAGAAAAATATCTGATGTTTTTCATTTACTGCTCCTTATTGCATACAGAGGAAAATGTCCTTTAAGTTTTCTTCCTTTTTTTTTTTTTTGACATTTCTAAAAGGATTCAGATACTCTGATAGAGCTTTCAACACCTCCCTCCTCTCATTCAGAGTACTTTAGTACATTTTCTTTTACTCTTTATCCATATGGGTAATATCTCTGATATATTGTTTGTCTCAGAGCTTTTTAATTTACTGTTTCAGTTTCTACTGCCTTTGAATTATGAAACAAAAGCTGCTTAAATGTGCAATTTCCTTTCGGCATGAACGGCAGTCAAGAGACCAAATAGATTCAACAGACTCACGAAGTACAGCAGCTTAAAACCACCATAGTCTCTTGGCAAGGGATTGTTAAATCGTTAGAGATGTGGAAGATTTGAAGGCTGTGAGTTTTGGTTGAAATAGAGGAGAAAGGAGAACAAGCCTAAAGGCAGAGGGAAATAAGGTCTGTTTTATCTCTTCTGTCATCCACAAATCCAAACCTTCACTTTAAGAACATGGCAGTTTTTCCTAATCTTCTGCTCCTTTTTAGTTAGTCTTTTTACTAATAAAAGTCTTTTATGCAAACTCATTAACTACTCCCCTTCAAACCCATCTATATATTACATATAATTCATGAAAGAAAGTATAAAAATTTATAAGAAACACATTGTGACAAAGAATTAACCATTCCAAGCTAAAGCAGATAAAAAAGGATATGATATACAAATGTCAAGTGCCTCAAAAATATGTGATTTGTCACTAATGTAATGGAATTTTGCAAATATAAACAAGGAAGTTGTTAAACTTCAGATAAAACTCCAAAACATTCAGAGGGGTATTAGTCGTGTCTGGAGAACAAGTTTTATTCTTTTAGAAAGAAATAATTGGGCTGCAGTATAAGATTTCTGAGAAAACTATCTACTTGGAAATGTGTGCCTTTCCCTGCTGTTAGTGGAAGTGCTGTGACGGGTTTGTCAGTCACTCAAGCTGCGGTGCTGCACAAGCAGCCCAGCACTTGTATTTCAAGTGAGTCTGTTGAAGTGCTTCTATAACAAACCAGCCTCCACTTCTCCTCCAGTACAAACAGCAATCTTCCGCATTTCAATCACATCAGACTCTTTGGCGGAGGGAGAAAAAATTTCAGTGCTATTGTATGCAAAGCATACAAAAACTTTTCCAATTTCTTTTCTTTTACCATCCAACAAACGTACCAAAAAACCATGACAAAAAGAAAAGACTTCTTAAGAAAGTAATGTTTTCTAAGAATTTAAGAAATCATAACAACAAGGCAAAAGCATGTGTTCTAACGGATGATTGGAAAGTTTTCAAAGGCAATTAAAGAAATTATGAGCTGCAGAACTCAGGTATAGGAGTAGCCGATCTGAAGGGCTGTATTTTTTAATGGACTTTTCTGGTAAGCTGTCAAGACACTTCTCCCCCATGAATTTTCAATCATTTCAGTGACTGTCTCCATTTTATTTGCTGTATATTCAATTATGGTGGTTACCAGAAACTGTTCCTACTTCACTGAGATCAGTAATTCCCAAACTGCTCCCCAAACACTGACAGCTACAAGGCTGTAATAAGCTAGATCCATTCTTCATTAAACAGTGTGGGTTTTCTAGGCCTTTTCACGTGTGATATTTTGACCACAATTGGAAATGTTCATTTTTTAAATGAAGCAGACTTATAGGAAACATTTTCTATTTTACCAAGAGATAGAAGGAGTTAGTGTTAGACAGTAGAAGCAATGTCAACATCAAGAAGGGAGACAGTTAAATCATTCCTACATTGACTACTAACAGATGTGAATCTGGTAAGACTCACAGACTGCATCTGGACTGAGCTGGTGCAATCTGCAATGCATCCTGGTTCCTGGTCACTTGAGCATCACGCTGGGGCCAGCCACATCAGGCTCTTGCAGGCATAAAAGCTGGCTGAAATAGAGTGATTCTGCCAGATGGGCCATTGGGGAACACTCGGATCCATAATCTATGTGCTCAGCTTCTGAAGAGAGATTGTGCTTTAGAGGCAAGTCATGAATCTCAGAGTCAACTGAGAACTCCTTTGGTACTGTCATTTAGAGAGGGATTTTGATGGAGATTTGGTCTAGTGGCTGGGGCAGTTTTAGATGACAGAAGAGCCGAGTCAAAAACAAGAAGCTGAGCAATAAGACAATTAAAGTCTTACTTTTGCTTTTTCCAGCTGCATCTCTTCTGAACAATATTAGCAGAGTTTAGCCAGCTGTGTTTTACAATTTCTTTACTAAAATAGAATTCCCTTTCTTATCTAACATATTGTTTTGCTATGTAAGATATGGGTTTAGGTTGTGGCAAATTTCATGTTGACTATAATGAAACAATAACTAGCCTCAGTGAAGGCAGAAAGAAGGAAATATTTCTGTAACTTTCTTGTCCTCAGAAGCACATTCAGAAGTAACCAGATTATATAGTTCCCCATTTTGGTCATGGAGCTAAAGTTTCTGGGTGCTAGATGTATATACAGTGACTGTTTTGGGGAATGGGGCGATTTCTAGGGAGAATTTATTTGTCTGCTCTTCCCAGTGCTACTGGACAGAACGGGTTCATAAATACTGCCAGATCATGGAGCTGAGATCTGTGGCTTGACCCCGGAGATCTGTAGTGGCTTCTTCAGCCCACTGCCTATTTCCCCATCCAGTCATCTGGCCCTGTTCAATCACGCTGTTTTCTCTCTTCTAAGTTCCTCTTCCACTCTCATTTTCTTTTCCCTTGCAGTGTCTCAACCTGCACTCTTCACGTATGTCATACCAATCCCACTTGCCCATCCATATCCAATGGTCCTTTCTCAGCTCTTTTGATGCCTACTTTCCTTGTTCTTGGATTCTAGTCCTAGTCTACCTCTAGTCTTTTTTATCAGTCTCAGATCAATTCCATGCTCCCCACTGGGCTCTTTCAGCAGTCTCACTTCCTCTCTGGTCCCATCCTTTTGCATCCCAGCATGTCTCACACAGTTCTTCTCTTTTCCAGTTCCTATTCATCTGCCCCAAATTGCTTAAGCTCTAGCAACAAGATTCTCCAAGTTTTTTAACCTTTTCTCTAAGCCAGTCAAATAAGTCTCTGTGGTTTTTTATAGCTCCCAGTCCCCGTCTCTTTCAGCTTTTTCGCTTGCTCAGCAAAGCTCTGTTTCCCGTGATCCATTTCAGTGTTGGGTCACCGTTCTCTCACAACGTTTCAGCTTAACCAATTTGTAGAAATAGCAAAAGACTTAAGTATATGAAATTGGGAAATTTGAGCAGGGAAGGGTGCTAGCCTACATGCAGCATAGATTTCAATCTCCCTAGAGTGACATCATTGTCTGTTTTGCTACATATCCATGAAGTGCAGTGGAAGCCATTAGCAGCATTTATTTTTATTTTACTGTCTACCAATAGCGTAACTGTCCATTAGAACTTAGATCTCTTGTACTTTGACGAAAATTGAATGCACACCACGTAATAGAAAATGGTAGTTGAAACAATGAGCCAGATGCTAAGATGGTGTAAATCAGTGTGAGTGTAAGGGAGCAATTCCAGTTCGTACTAGCTGCAGATCTCCTCTTTTGAATATATATACGCTAGTAAGAGAATAGCTAATAGAAAAATTGTTAAACTGAGACTAAAAATCTGCCCCATTATAATAGCAACTTGATCAATCTTCTTCCTCTCTTGAGCTTAATTTGAATGCAAAAACAGTAGGTTTTTTATTATCTAAGTAAACTTTCTAATTAAAAACACAATCAAAGTTTTATAACACAAGCATAATGTGTAAAGAGCTCAGTTCAACTATGCTGAGCAGAAACTGAAGTTGTGTCTCCTAATAAAAAATACAGATTTAGTTTTTTTTCTCTTGATATAAATTACATTAATTTTTAGGGGTTTTGTCTTTTTATTTCAATTTTAATTTTTCCTTTTCTGTTTTTTTTTTTTTTATTTTTTTTTATTATAGCCTGAATTGATGTAGTACTAAGCCAAATTAATTTCCGCTCCTTCAGAGCCTTGAACTTGCCCTGTTTGGATATTCTGATTTCATTTTTACCGTCTCTCTCACAGGACTCTTAATTTCTGGGTTTTTTTTGTAGTCCTCAGGATTATTGAATAATGGTAAGTAATTTATCTCTTTCTATTTATGGACACTAATTTATTTAAACTAGTTTCAAAAGAACTAATTTTTTTGTCTTTTTAAGCTTCCACTGTGTAAAATTATTTGATGGTGTTTATAACCACTTTAGGTTTTTTATTTCCAACTCCTGATAGCAACTTTCCTAAGTATACCTCCTGGTAGTAAGTTTTGCTTTGGAATTTACTCTAAGTGGTTGATGTATGCCTGGGATGGCTGACTAACACCAGTACTTTTGCACAATTGACAGAGGTACTCACACATCTTGGGTATGCAGTTTTAATGTTTAACAACTCCTATACATTTGGCTTACACAAAACAGCATGGATTAATGAGTAGTGTTTAGGGACCTCTGTGCTAACACCGAGTTCAGCTTGGGTCTACACAGGTAGAGCTGGCAAGAATGAATCTGAAGGATTCAGAAAAAAAATATTTCCTTTTGATTAAATGAACATTTTCATAGACATGTTTTATTTTAGATTTTCCTCAAGAAAAATCTCCTTTAACCCTTCATTGATCACAGATGTTAATATGAAAAAAAAAAAAGGAGATACAGAGCCTTGCTGGTTTTTATTTTTACAGTTTTTATAGACAAGTTAAAACTCTTTCAAGTTTCAATATCTTACAAAATTCTTTGAAGTTAAGCTTTGGTGAAAATACGTGCTACAGATCAACTACTAATTTTCAGTATTCCTCGCAATAATATCCCAAATCCCAAACATTTTATCCATGACACCGAGCCTGAGTCACAAATATGACTGATGCTGTAGAACTGCCCATTGGAATAGAAAATCATGTCCTCTTCTACAAAGATGTGAGTTCTTTTCTGGCTTTAGCCTTTCTTTAGTAGTTCCAGAAAGGCTTTTTGCAGTCATCCAAACCTACCCAGCTGCTTTATCATGGGCTAGCAGTGGCACTCTACTTAAGATGTAATAAACTATAGTGTAATTAAACAGCAAATGTCCATAACTAAAGCAATTTGGTCTATTCTATACATTGATATTTCCCAGCTTGAATGTGCTTAATTTATTTGTTTGCTTGTTTACTTATTTCAGTTCTAAAAGACCACAAAAAATTCAAATCCTCTATGCAAGTAGACTCTATAGAAAAAAAATGTATATACAAGAAAGACAGTCTCAACTGTACTTTTAGACAACAGGGGTGAGGAATTACCTGATATAAAAATGAATTAACAAAGAATAAAAACATGAGTGTGCTGGCAGCTCTGACTTTTAGTTTTTTCAGTCATTGCCATGGTAAACTTTGAAATCCTAGCTAAATTATGTAAATGAATGAATCCTTTAGACATAAACCACTGACCAAGTCTGGGACTAAGTCAGGATCCAGCTGCACATATACTTTCTCTGGGAAGGAGTTTAGAACTCGAGGGGATACTTATACTCACGATTGAACAGGAGGGTCTCCCTGACAATTCTGTCTGACCCTGTCCAAATATGCAGTAAATAATCAACTGTACCTGGCCATTAAAACTTGCTAAACCACCAGTGCTTTTAATGTTGATCTCTGTAATATCAATAAAGTTTATTGTTGTTTCTCTCTTATGAATGAAGTGCACAACCCCATCTACAACAAAAGAAGATACTGGAACTCAGACAAATATGAAAATATACTGGTATTGCACAGCTAATACCCACCAAATGCCTAATATAGCAGAGGCAAAGAAAAAACGTGGAATACTTATGCTTCTCTTGTTTCATAGAATAATGAAACAATACTGCTTCTAGGTGTCATTACAATGTCTGTAAGTGGCTAAAATATTTTTGCACCTCTCCTTTTTATCTTGGTGGTCCCTACTGCTCCTTGATATGCAGGAGAAAGTCACCAGCTTATAAATCTAGACTTAAACTATATTTATTTGACATATTTTCCACTTACTATGAGAGGTTGAATCCACGTTTACAGGAGTAATAGTGTCCCAAGGAAGAAGGAGCACTGTTAACCGCTGCCTTGCAAGCACTCTTTATTTCACAATTTATGGTAGGTAATAGGTAAATGTTTGCAGAAATTAGAGCTTATTTAAGTGCAACAAATTAAAAAAAAAATGCCAACACAAGGATTTGTAGTGCATCAGATGACTGATGAAAAATTAAGCTATACAAAAGTATAGCTTAAGTATACAAAATTATCCTCGAGGCATTCCATATTCTTATTTGACAACACTGAACGGTTTTCTCTTAGATATTTTTCTTCCTAACTTGTACTTGTTTTCTAATGCATCCTCTGCCTGACATGAAAGTCAAAAAGGCAAAAAGTATTTAATCCACTGAACACAGTGTCCATAGACAGTGACAGAAAAGCTTTATACCTTTTTTTACTGCCTACTCTGCTGCATAGGTCTGTTGGGCAGGCAGTGTTGTAAGATGGGGATGTTCTATGGCTGTTTGTACAGCAACTGTTCTGCATATATGTCTGTGTTCAGGGTTCAACACAACGCTATGGACACTTCCTTATTTTTGCATTTTCTCTCCATTGTCTATCCGACACTTTTGAAACTTGTCTAAGCTGTATTGCAACATCAGGGAGGCTGGCCTAGGGGTAATCTGATCCAAAAGAACTCAGGTAAATTTCAGTTTGCCTAGCAATGGTTCGAGTTTCAGCTGTTGGAGAAAACTGTTTTAATATATATATATAAAGGACAGGGAGAATCCATTTGTTATCACTGCCTGTTCCTCTGGAGAGCAAAGGTATCCAAAGCATATTCTTTTCCTTCCCTAGAAAAAGCCCTTTTTTGTTGCTTCCTTCTTCTGATTTTCCTGCCCTGCCAGTCTTGTTTTTAAATTCCTAAGTGCTTCCCAGAATTCATTTTCTTTGTCCTGCAAGGATATACATCATATCCACCAGAGACAATCAGTTCTTCCCTTGCCCTCCTACATGCTGTGCTCTTTGAAATTGCCACTGTCTAGGTTGTCTTGTCAGTAAATGAGATTCAATATGAATAAACCGCTCTTTGTTACAAGGTCAGCCTTTTACCAGTTCCTCCACTGCCAGTTTATTTGGCCAGGTGGTTTTGGGGTCTACAACACTATCTGAATATCAATGTCTCTTCCTCATTCTTTAGAAGCACGCTTGTAACTTATGTGCTTCAAAACTTTCAGGTATATCCATCCACACATAATGAGGGATATGATATTCAGCCTTGTTCCATGGTCCCTTTTGTTTAGCAGTGTAGACATATTTCTCATGTCTGACATTAACATTTACTTAATTTTACATCAAGTCTAACATAATAGTATCTGATTGCTAGAGGCCTCTCCATACTCCTAAAATAAAAATTATTATTAAATCATTATCACGTTTACTAATGAAGATGATTGCAAAAATAAATACTCTTCTCCCTCAAGAGCTTTCCTTGTGTTAGTTGGAAAAACTGTGTTGCTAATCTCAGGGGTCCCTGATTCCTCTTAGCTGCAGTGGATGAATTGCTGTTATTCTTTCCTGTATTCATGAACATTTCTGCTATTTCTACAAATCCTTCCTGCTTCATATGTGGATTCCAAAAATCCTATTAGGAATTTTGAGATGCAGAGAAGACACAGAAAGGTATTTTTGTTAGACAGAGCATGATAGTGTATGGATGTTGTTTCAAGACCTATTTTAAATATGTATGACTGTATGCAGTGAAAATGATACTGTGAGATAGGATAAGGCATTTTAAGTAGATTAAGAAGTTGTAGAAAATATTTTCAAATCAAAGTTCGTATTCTTTCTTGCCACTAAATAACATTACAGGAATATCTTGTCTGGCATAAAAGTTTGCTATGTCTGAGTTCTGATTCCTTGAATTAAAATGCCTGTTCTGCAAATATACAACAGGGATCAGTTCCAAATAAGTCAAAGCCTTCCTGGAATATGCAATATGAAAAAATATTCTTTTCTCCTCCTGCCCTCCAAAAAAAGGAAAATTTAAATTTTATAGCCTTAGAGCAGTGTCTCTGATGTAGTATTTAAGACCTGAAAGTATTGGCTTGAAGGATTTGGCAAGAAGCTAGAACTTGTAAGCTCCTTGCCCCAGACAGCAGTACTTTGAGAAATACGTATCCTTCACAGCTGTGCTCAGGGGAGCTCCTAAGTTCTGGACTGGAAACTTTCCTGTTAAACTTACTGCGATTGAAAGACTGCAATTTCATATTAACCACTACAGGTTTCTCAATTACTCTAACAATGGGTCCCATTGCTCCACTGAGGCAATAGTCAGTTTGCAGAAATTTCCAAAATTCTAGAGACAAAATTTCTGGAGGACTCACATTATGTAGGAAAAATAACCTGATAAGAATTCTGTCTGCTTCTTTTCTCCCTGAATCCCTCTGGAGGTCTCTGTGGATCACTGCCACTCCTGTGCACTTGTAATCCTGCTGCTGCAATTTTAAAACCTTTTAAAAAGTGCCTGTATTTTGTATTCGTAAATAAATAATGGCTACATATGATTTTTCTTCTTTAAAAATTGAAAGCTTTTTAGGCTCTTGTTAGGACTAAATGTCAGGTCAGTGAGACTGTTTTCATCTCTACAAAATTACTCCCAGATCTGTTATTAAAGAGGTAGAATTGGCAATAAATATTGTATGAAAATTTTAGTACTAATCTAGCACTTATAGCAGCATTTCAGTTTTTCCCTGCATGTGTTGGGGGCCAGTGGGTGATTTTCAGAAAAATTGTTGTTAAATAGAACATCACTTGGTTAGAGGTTAAAGCACATGTGATTGGTTGTTGGTTAAACTTGTGAAAGAGCACGTGCAGTTTTGGGTATCCATACAGAATAGGCCTGAGATACACCCTTAAAAACCTGAGTAAATCCTGGTAATTAAAGGTTTTTGTTATTAGTCAATGAGCTCCCAGCAGCTGTCACAAGCAAAATGCCAGAATGATCTGGGGCATGAGATGACTATCCCTTCAGTAGTCCTCCTCAGGTACAACTGAGGAGCTGAGAACCAATGGGAAGAAAGTCAGAAGAAACTGGGAGATTGGTGACATCATCTCCTGCAGAAGTGTCCCCAGTCAGAGCTGGACATTAATCCTGTTTCCTGTGCTCATGGAGCTGTGGGCTTACCTAGGCATGCATTTACAAAATATGCATTTACCAAGGGTTATAGCCAGCAGACATCATAGATCTTAAATCTTCTTTTTCCCTTGAAGAAAAAGTACAAAAAGGTGATAAAGCTTATTTATAGGCATCTGAGTAAAACCTCTATGAACATATGCTTGTATTTAAATTTTGTGTGGTACATGGGGAGATGAGAGGTATAGAGTAGATGGGTTTACAGCAAACTCTGGTATTAATGCATGACCGATTCTACAATTCTAGGATCAATGGCTATCAAGAACCATGCAGCACACGCTGCAATCCTATGAGGTCCTTTGGAAATACCAAGAAAAAGATACAGTAAGTCATATATAAATAAATTAATTCCCTATCTTTTCATGGCAGGTAACAGGGGTGGTATTTCATCTTTGCTGAAGGTGAAATTGTGTTTCTGGCACAGTGTGGCAGGATAGATAGACATAGGAAAATGTATATAATATATATGAGGGACATGAAATAATTTTTTGGCATTCTTCCTAGGTTAATAACTACATGACCATTTTGAAAATACGCATTTTCAATGGGAGGAGCAGTACTAAGAATCTAGACTATTGAAAAAGCTGTTAGTTCAGTAACTTAAAAACAAGAAAGGCTTGCAGGATACAAAGAGAAATACAGAAACAAAAAAGAATATTGGAAATCTTCTAAAATCTAATCTCCTGACAGAGATATTTATTGTTATGTTTGAGATTATGGGCTGAGTCCTGCCATTTCTTATACACCCTGTCTCAGTCCTTAAGATTAAAGCTGTGAATACTTTTATTACACACAAAACTAAAATACTTTTTCACACCATGCCAGAGGGCTAACATTGTAACTAAGGCACCCATCTCCCTGTTTCCAGAACTGAATGCATATCCAATTTGTTTTATTAGAAGATCATTGCCATTAAGAAGCTTATTTTTCTTGTTCACATGACTGGTGGTATAATACCAATTTAATTGTGAGCAAATATGCAGTGCAGTGTATCCTCTTTTCCCCTCTGGTACATGAATTACAACAAACTCCACAGGTGCTCTCCTCTGAACCTCCATGGTTCATACATGGTGCTGTAACCATGACTCCCAACATCAAGTTCGAAAGCAGTAATTTAGAATTACTGACTCTCTGCAGCAGTCAGACCTGCAAGTGTCTACATTCCAATTATCAGGGGCTGATCTTTGACTTGCTCATTTATTAAAGATGTAGGACTATAAAAGGGAACCAGTGAAAAAAATGCAGAGTATCCTGGTATACTGTTTTAACCACAAAACTGCAATCCTGAGTTTCCCTCACCATTATTTCCATCTGACAATTTGTTAATATTCAGAGGCCAGCTTGCATTCCCTCTTGCTGGCTGGATAGAAATTGCTCCAGGGGCTGCTTTTCATTTGCATTTTCCTAATAATGCTACCATTAGCCTTGATAGCTTTGTTGAGAAGGTTGCAGGAAGTAATAAGTATATTCATCTGGGATCTTGTGCTTTCTTGTTTGGCTTATTTTGAATTAAGATTTTTTTGCTGTTGAGGAGAATTAATTGAAATACTGCCTCAGCCTTTATTTGGAAGGCAAAGTTTGCTCTCCTACTGGAAATGCTCAGTGTTCCTCCTGCTATCTTTGCCCAGTCACTAATTATCTCTTAGCATCTATAAATCATCCTCCCTCTGATTTAGATTTGAAAATCACAGTACTTGAAAAAGACAAAATGCAAATGTTCTATTACAGCAACTCATTAATTAGATAATGATTAGTTAATTAATTAATAAGTTGACATGGTGGTGTTCAGTCATAGGTTGGATTTGATGACCCCAGAGGCCTTTTCCCTCCTAATTGATTATGTGATTGTGTGATTCCGTGATTCTGTAACTGTCCTTACCTGGTTTTGCTCAGCCAAAATTCTGAAACGGAGAGCTAGAAACAGTAAATACCGAGTATTGGAAAAGTTCAATAAGGTGAATGATCTCTCACTTTAGGATTATTGAAGAAATCATCAATATTATCAATATTATTTGTGAACAAAGCAAAGTTACTCAAAGATGTGGAAACCATGTTATGAGCACTAGCTACACATTCCTGTAAGAAGCCACAAAACTGAAGCTAAATACTTTCATTAAGTGATCGCTATACAAAGATTCAAAATAGATCTGTCAGTAATATGGGTAGAGAAACTGTTTAAACAACTACAAGGCAGAAAAAAGAAGAAATAAATGCCGGTGAATTTTTTTCTGCTCTCTATGGCAATATTGGCATGGAAAGGATGAAAATGTGCATTGAAAAAGGAATAAAGAAATAATACATAGGAGAAAGATGACAAAACAATTAAGGCACTGAGATTTTTCTGTCTAAGGAGACTGATTGCAGAGGATGAGGAAACCTTGTCACTAGGGAGTGCAAGACAGAAGAGGGAGTTAGGCTGTGCTGTGTCATTCAACTCTACCTGATGCTCCTCATGTGACAGGTGCTGATGTGTTAGAAGGAGCAAAGTGCACAGAATAAAGTAGATTTGCACTACTTACACTATTTGGAAAAGAGATAAGGACCCAAACAAAGTAAATATGACAAAAGTGTATTTGAGAAACTCCAAAAATGCTGCACTTAATTTGTATCTCAGGGCAGGTGTTCACAAGTCACTTAATTTTTTTTATGCTTTGAGCCTTCTGTAAAATGATCCTGCTTCATCTGTTGCCTATCTCATTCTTAAAAGGAAATCATAACTGTTTGAGAAAGGACTTTCCCTGGTGCATAATGGATTTTTGCATACAGAATTCCTGAACTGTGGCCTCAGTCCATCTGAGAGTAGGGTTTGTCTTTTCACTGGAGCCCATATGCTCCATCCCTAAATGCACACCGTACACAGCCTATCCTAAAGCAGTCGGGTATCTCTGAAGGGAGTGATGATAATAACAGAGACAAGGCTGATAATTATAGTAATAGTCAATGATTTACTGATAGATCTCTAGGTTAGACATAATTGGTTCTGAAAGTGAATGAGACCTGTATTTGCCCAGTAAACACATGGTTTTAATGCAGTTGCTGGAACAAGCTATTTGCACCAGAGGAATTATGAGCATTTTAGGATTTACATTACTAGTTTCTTCCAGCTCACAACACAGAGGGCATATTTAGCTGGGCAAGGCTGCACAGTTTCTGCCTTTGCTCTGGTGCTTTCAGGACTGAACACATTGGACTTAATTTTCCAAACTTGTCAGCCTAACTCTCACAAGCATTAGATTCAATTAGGAGGAACACCAAAACCAATTTAAAACAAATGACAAAAGGAGGAATCTACAATGAATAATCTTGCTTTCCTGTAATGGCCATCCCACTTTCTCAGCTGCTGGGATTATCTCAAGAGAATAATGGTAACTACACCTTTTTCAGCTTATCTCAAGTCTCCACACTGAGTCTTAATTTTCTAAGCGTGTGTGTATTTTTAAACAACTTTCCTTGTAAATCCAAATGATATAGGAATGGTCTCTAAATGGCTTGTTTTTATGTCCAGTATTAAGTGTGACTCATTTATTCAACCTTCTGCAGCATGCAGCAGAGGAACCCAATAGTTATCATTACTGTAATTTTGGCCTACCCAAGTGCCAGGTTATTCAGTGTGTCTCACGTCACATTGACTCCCCCTAGCTTACACAAGCTTTTTTATGCCTGCTATGCACCAGTTTTGTCAATTTAACTAAGGATTTTAATTTGCCACTGATTTCAAAACTCCATTTTAACATAAATATTATAATTTAGATTTGGTTTTATAGCAGTTATGCTCAGATGTATAAAAGTGACCTCTGCATGTATGGTTTGAAAATTGCTTTGGAAAGGAACTCACCCTGGAAGGATATTTGGGGCAGATGTGTCCTACTAGCCAGTTGGGTCCCTTTTGAAGTTAGCTTAAAATAAATATCAAGCCTTCTTTTTTTCAATGTTAAATTATTTAGCTCCTGTCTCTGGACTTGTACCTTTATCTTCTGCTGCACAGTTAAAGTACTCTTTTGTTATTTCCTGCCACAGCTGATCCCATATCCTCTCCATCTATATGTTATCAGTGCTTCACATCTTCTAGCAGCTGCTGAAATTTGTTCTCTAAATGTTAATAGAAACCGCGGAAGAATTTTGAACGTTCACTAGCATGTGTCCTCGGAAAACCAGGAGTTGAAAGAACCCAACAAAAAGCCCCTGCCAGAAACTATTTGATCATAAACCTCTCAAGCAGAAAATTGGCAATCACTGCAGAAACAATTCCTCAGGAAAGTATTCAACTTTCAAATAACCCTGAAACACAACTCAATATCATTTGATTTGCAGTGAGCATATCTAGCAGGCCATCCCTCCACTAGATACCAGTGCAAGGTATAGACTGACTACTGTCCCCACCCTCCCTGGAAATTTCATCCTTGAGGAAAAGAGGATACAAAAAGTCCTTTTTGTTTTAATGACTGTAATTCCCTACATGTGCTGACTCACGCAGAAGTGACAAAACCCCAGAAATTCTTGACTGATTCCTATAAAAACACCAACACTTTTGGAAATC
This sequence comes from Phainopepla nitens, assembly GCA_013400175.1. Classification (NCBI taxonomy): domain Eukaryota; kingdom Metazoa; phylum Chordata; class Aves; order Passeriformes; family Bombycillidae; genus Phainopepla; species Phainopepla nitens. Next base: position 665,650 of record VXBQ01013858.1, read on the forward strand.
TGTGTATGGGTATACAGTAAGTAAAACACATCTGTAAAATGTATAAATTCGAATTCTCCCTTACACACTCCCCAAGTGGGTGTGGGAGGAGAAAAACCCCAGAAGTGGTTGTATATATGTGAGTATACTGGATTTGAAGGGCAAAATAGATGTGCCATTAGCTGGCACGTGCATGCAGCAGAAGACGAAAGGGAGAAATGGTTTGGGACCAGACACCTACAATTACACTCCTGGCTGAAATAAGCTCAGGGAGAAGCAGGCAGCTTTGCAGAAGCCTGCAGGTTTTTAATTGTTCCAGATCTCCTAGGAGCCATGTACAAGAAAGCAGAAATAGAGATGTTTTCGTGCATTCTGGTAATTCTTCATCCACAAACACAAAAGGGCGTGTTGCAATATGAAGCAATTACAACTTCTTTCCACACAAGTACCTGAGTGTCAATGGGAAGCTCTGCAGACAAGGAGAATGAATTCTGAGCATATCATTAACTTGAGATTTCACCCCTTTTTGCTTTGTTGAAAATATCTTCACAAAGATGAAAATGCAACAATCATAAATTTTTGGTTTCTGAACATAAGGAAAGAATGTGGGGAGGTGGTATGCATATCCAATATGCTGAAGTTTTATAATGGGAAAATATCAACCATAAGACAGAATTAAATATACTTAAATTTCAGATTATGGTATGAATAAACAAAGAAGTGTATAACTTTTATAAAGTCCAGTGTGTACAGCTTTTGTTCTACCACCTCATCTCCTTCAATTTTATTTCTTTCTTTTCACCTCATTAATATCTGTTTTTCAAAAGGTGGATTTTGGGAATAAATTATGTTGTAGACTTTGATCACTAATTTTACACATGCCTAAGTCATATGACCGACTTGCTATAAGAGAATATTTTAAAATGTCTCACTTTACATTCTAGAATTATAAAAATTAGCAAGGGCATGAATAAAAAATAAAATCATTTTTAGTCTACCACATTGTTTTTTAAGGCATTGACTCCTGATTTTGTCCAAGAACGCAAACTGGGAAGGACTGAATAGTATTCAGCCATGTTGAGTAAGATCAACTCCCAAATATGCAAATATATCTTTTCTGTAGAAGAAATAGGGTCAATCTGTGTGTTGCCTCGAGTCCTGTCCTCTGTGCAAACGAAATTCAGCAAGGCTGATTTTTCAGGATGTGTGTTGATATGTGCCTGTATTAGATGTCAGCGATTAAACCCTCAAAGGTATGTGTGTACATATGTGTATGGAAAAGGAATGAAGTGTGACAACTGCTGGTGACAAGTCTTTCACATGTATACGTCTCTGCCTCAGGTAATAACAGTAGCAGAAATGAAAAAAAAAAATCATTGAGGAGTGGAGCCAAGCATTTTAATTTCAGAATGCATAATATGCAGTCATGAGTAGTTATCAAGGAAATACCAAAAGGATTAAGTATCTTTTGAATTTCTGAAAATCAGATCATAATATAAAAATTTTAATAATTTCTATTTGTCATTAATGCACATCACAGTAGAGGATTCCTGTAAACTTTCAAGCTTCTAGCTTCCTAAAGCAATAAATTGAGATGTTGTGTACAAGTCTGCTGCAGGATGTATTTCATTGAAATGAAGCACTGATTACAGTATACAGTTTAGAGACTGAAAGAAAACAGTAGGAGCTTTCAAACTTTTTAGTAATTTTTAAAATTACCGGGAAGATAAATAGTATTTGTATCTACTGGGTTATAGAAGATAGGAGTTTATGATATATTCCTGCCTAACCCAAGGTCTGAACTATTCATAAATCACTTGCTACCAAAAATATATTTTTCTTTCACTCTTGGTGGGAAAACACCAATTTGCTAAAGAATTTATAGCATCTTTTATATATGTCATGCAAAGCACATTCCTAATTTTATCAGTATTTAACAAAAAAGTGTGTGTCTAGTGAAACTAATCCACGAAGACTAAGCAGCTAATTTTGAGAAAACATTTTATTTCTTACTTCCTCTGTCAGTCTAATTTAATATTAATAAATACTGTACAGAACAGTTGCAGTTAAACATATTTTCAACTTCTCTCTTCCAAACTACCCATGCTTTTTGGGAGTTGTCTAGTGGCCACTGTGATATTATTTTAATTTTTCAGAACTACTGTTATTGCTATTATGTTACTTTCACAATGGGTATTGTAAGAGGTGAGGGCACTCTGACAGATCTTGGAGTCAAGCTTTCCCTGATTCTTCCTTTATTGTGAACTTTTAAACTCATAACTCTCAAGCAAACATTTATTAAAAGATAATTAAATTGCATCAGATTATCAAGAAATTGAGATTTTTTCTTAGGCATTGACACATTTACTGTAATGAAAAGTCCAGAATTTTCCTTCATGTAGCTGCAGGATGTAAGGATCTCATTTTTTAAGTGACCTGAAACACTCATTCATACAATAACCTAGGCAGATATGTGAGACAGTTTAGATGAATTGCACTTGGACAGTGCTTGTATTTTTCCCCCACTGATTATAACATAAACTGAAGGTGCTTAGTTTAGATTCAGAGACCTAATGTCTTCACATCTTAAGTTATGAAAGGTGAATCCTTGCATCTGCTGGTGTTACCAGTGACAGCTTTTTGTACCATTCCTTTTAACTACCCTGTACAAAATCACTTCACAGAAGACCTCCTTTTCTCTCATATTTTATTAGGTGGGTTGACAGTGTGTAAATATTAATTTCTACTACAATCAAGGAACCTTGCAGTGTTGAGAGCAGTAGTTAATATCTGTTACTCCAAAGACAGTGTCTGAAAATCAGCAACAATTATTTATTCAAAGCGTTTTAATACAGCTATTTTCTGATTTTTCATCACTTAAAAGAGGATTTTAAAAAAAATATTTTGGTCACTCCCTTCTGGCACAGTACATTGCTCATGCTGGCCCTGGATAATTTGGCAGCACCTCTGATGCTCAGTCACATTTTCTGTTCCCGATTCTTACAGGTGGTTTCACAGCTCTCAGGTCAGGTCTGCTCTCTGCTTACTTATTGCTCAGTGAACACAAGCTTAACTGTCCATGTGAACACTTTCTTAAACTGTCAATGTATTGAGTGGAAGGGCTGTCACTCTGATTTTCTAAGAGGCTGTCACTCTGATTCACTAATTTTAAAAGTATCAACCTTTTAGAGCTGCTCTGGCTTGGAGACTAATTTCCTAGATGTGATCTTGCAATCCTACTAACTAAATTTTCTTCCATTGTAAAGCCAAGCAGCACTTACTAAAATATTGCTGCTGGTTTCTTTCTTACTATTTCTTTAAATTCTTGTGGGGTCCATGAAATAATATTTTGTATCTCTACTTCTGGCCTCAGATTGGAATTCTGGTTGTGTCCACGAATGTGGCATTGGTTCAAAACACTGATAGTGCTGAGGCTCATTCTTGTTCTCTGATTTTGACTGTGGTTCAAGATTTAGTCACATTGAGAAACAGAAAGGTCAAGTACTGTATTTGCCTAATCATTATTTCAGGGAATCCAAGAACAGAGTAGATTTTGGATCTATTGAACCACCTTTCACCATATCTACATTATGTTCTATGAACAATACTGCTATCACCAGTGACAAAAGGAGAGAACAATAAAATTTTCCCAATTAAACCAGAGTTCACTCAGGGTTTATGGCCCAAACTCTGAATAAATTTAACCTTTTTCATAATATTTTTTTATGTCCACACACATATTAAAATATTTGTTCCATATAAGCCTGCAAAAAAAACTGCTGCAGGATGTAATGATGAACCTTACTGAAAGAGGAGCTGGTAGCCTGTGCTTTGCATCTGAGAGCCTGAAGGTGAAGACAAGCATCACAAAGTGCCATTGGACTTCTCTGTGCCCCTCCAGTGGTCGTGTGTCTCATGGCTGCCTGTTTATGCAGTTTATTTTTGCACTCCAGCCGTGACATCTACCTCTTTTAAAACTTTAATGTTTTCTCAAAATTATTTCCTTAGTAGAAGTAGTAGAGAGAGGACTGTCCAGAGCAAGGATGTGGGGATTTGAGCAGAGATACTATTGCCATGCAGTCCTCAGAGATGTTCAGTGTTTTACAGTTGCAGTTTCCACAGCATGAATGCAGTCTCCTTACTGCCCAGTGCTCCTCACAGTTTACATGGGGTGTACAACATATTTGTATTATATATAATGCATTTTTTCCAAGTTCAGTACTTAAGGAATATTTTTGTCCTTGATTTTCCTTATAGTTCAGCCTTATCAGGAGTAGTCATTTCATGGATTTCACGTGAAATGTATCAGTTGAAAGTGGACAAATCAAGACGTCTGTTAAGAGAGATGGTTTACACGTCCAAGGGGAAACTACTGTTAAGTTTATTTTTTGCCCAGGTTCTTGCTTTTATACCTTTTTCTGCCTGTCCATATGAAATCCACTAATATATAGTTACTTTTTTGAGTACTGTAAACCTTTTTCTGCTTGTCTTTGGTCTGTTCTGAAAGCAAAGTGGACCTATTTTCAGCATGTTCTGATTTCATCAAAATCAGAGAGTAATTCAGTTAGTTTTGATGCTCTCAGAAAACATTTCTTGTAGTTTCTTCCTAAGCATCTGTTTTGTGGCAAACTGAGGTGAAAGTGCACTGGCTTGTTTTTTGTGAGAAATTTTTTCTAGATTGGTGATTTTTACTGGTGTTATCCTGCTGTGAGGGAGCAGGTAACTTGTTTAGGCAGGCAAATCATTGAGATCTCTCCTGAAATCTTTAGCAAAGCAGAATATGCTGAAGAGTGTGAACAGAAGTAATTTAAAAGTGTCAGTTTACAGAAAGTTGCTGTTTAATTTGTGGAGGCAGTGAAGGCAGTGAGAATGAATGGCCTCATGACATCTGATATGATAGGGCAGACTGAGTTCAAGGAGCCAGAAGGATGAGTGAAAATCATCCACTAGAGCTCCCTGACAAAATGTTTGGGGAGAATAGCAAGTAGGTGTTATGTGCAATTTGCAGCAATGGGGCAGCAATGAATTTGAAAGACAAGGAAGGAAAATAAGTTAATTGTGGATGACACCTGATACTTAAAAAACTTTCTCCTTTTTTTTTACTGTTTTTGAAGTTGATGTTAGGAAACAAATTACAAATATGTCTAGTTCCTTGGGTACATTCTTTGCTATACTATATTCTTGAAGAAAATCAGCATTCTGACTGCTGCTACAAAGCAGATAAGTACTTATCTGTAGTTCTGAATTTGTAGTGCCAAGCAGCGAAGGATGCTGTGCACTGGAGTGAAGTTCTCTCATTTTCTTGCAATATCTTGGAGATAGGCATATCCATCTGAAGAATGCAAGACTGACTGTCTTTTTAGAAGACACAGGGACATTAGTAGAACACAGAGATGTATGAAGACAACAGGACACCCATATTTACTATACTTTATCCAGATTATGTATAAAGAAATATTTAAACTGGTCTCTAAATTCAATATTCTTACTCTGTCTTGGAACTTTCACATCTTTCTGATGTTCCTGTACAAACTGACATGGAAGATTAATACTGAAATATTATGTTTAAATGCTGGAATACTTAGGAACACAATATCATCTTGCTCTTCTGAGTTATTGTATCTTTTACATCAGGACACCACTGTGTACACGTGGGAGTAGCAATTTCAAAGATGGCATTTCCAGATCCTGTGGGCAAGCTACAGCTGTGCTAAAAACCATTCTGCCCAGTTTAATATATATGGCTTCACTCCCTGCTTGCTGGAACTCTAATCTCTAGTGTCTGACTTACCAGAGAGCCTGCTTGCTTGCTTGCTTGCTTCCTTCCTTCCTTCTTCTGTATGGTTAATGATCTTAAAGTCCCATTCTGCATCCCATCCCTGCCTTCCCTGGTCTGCCTGCAGCTCCTCCTCATGTCATCCTCTACTACAGTGGGGATGTTAGATGGATGTTGGCAAGCAAAAATTATAAAAGCTTTAAATGACACCCTAAGAAATGATCCAGAGGAAATAGACTTACTGGGCTGTCTCAATGTTAATGCTACTAAGACCACTGGAGGCTGGATTAGTTTTTTGCCTCCACACAATAACCAGACAAAAACTTAGGCAACAGTCAATCCAAATTTTAAGGATCTGAAAAACAGTGTGGTTGACAATCTTTATAGCAGCCTTAATTGTACCGGTCAGCCACCAAAGTGCCTTCCTCCTGGTATTTTTCTTATCTGTGGAGATTGGGCCTGGAATGGAATTCCTAGAAGCCCACACGGAGGACCATGCTATTTAGGACAGCTGACGCTTTTTCACCCTGGCATACATCAATTGCTGAAAGATAGCTTACAGACAAAACACAGACGCTCCATTCATGAGTTAAACTGTGACAATACATCAGAAGTTACTCTGTGGAGCAAACCTCCATCTCTCTCTATCTCCATAAATAGGTGGCACCCACTGACAAACCCTTTTAGGAAGAGGAGCTGAAAACTTGTAATCTGTTATAGTCTGCCTTTGTAGTCTTGCCTCTGACAAGCAAATTTTCTTCCTCACATAGTGACAGGGGAGTTGCTGCTCCCACAAGCTACAGATATCATTTAGGCTGCCAAAGGTAGCAGAGGGACCACTGAGGACTTCAAGCAGGTCTACAGCACATAGTATTCTTGCAAACATGGAAAGATAAAAAATGTCCCTTTCTTCTGGTTTCAGATGTGCTTCTCTGTCTCTGCTCATTGATTAGCTAAGTTCTCTGATTCTGAGTCCTTCATTAGTAAATTTGCAGACAACACTAAGCTGAAGGAGTGTGTCAATCTATTGGAAGAGAGAAGGGCTCTGCAGAGAGACCTGGAACAGTGGGATGGATGGGCAGAGTCCAATAGGATGAAATTTAATGAGTCCGAGTGCCGAGTCCTGCATTTTGGCCACAATAACCCCCTGCAGCGTTACAGGCTGGGGGTGCTGTGGCTGGACAGTGCCCAGGCAGAAAGGGTCGCCAGGCAGCTGAACATGAGCCAGCAGTGAGCCCTGGTGGCCAAGAAGGCAAATGGCCCCTGGCCTGTATCAGGAACAGTGTGGCCAGCAGGAGCAGGGAGGTCATTCTGCCCCTGTACTCGGCACTGGTGAGGCTGCACCTTGAGTGCTGTGTCCAGTTCTGGGCCCCTCAGTTTGGGAAGGACGTTGAGAGCCTTGAGTGCATCCAGAGGAGGCAACGAGGCTGGAGAGGGACTTGGAACACAAACCCTGTGAGAGAGCTGGGGTTATTTAGCCTGGAGAAGAGGAGACTCTGGGGTGACCTTATAACTCTCTACAACTCCCTGAAGGGTGGTTGTGGTCAGGTGGGGGTTGATCTTTTTCTCCAGGCAGCAACTGACAGAACAAGGGGACACAGTCTCAAGCTGCATCAAGAGAAATATAGGTTGGATATTAGGAAGAAGTTCTTCATGGAAAGGGTGATAAAGTACTGGAATAGCCTGCCTGGGGAGGTGGTGGAGTCATGGTCCCTGTGATGTGTTTTAAAAAAGCCTGGATGTGGCACTCAAAGCCATGGTTTAGTTGAGGAGTTAGGGCACGGGTTGGACGCGATGATCTCGAAGGTCTCTTCCAACCTCATGATTCTGTGATTCTGTGATTCTGTGATTCTGTGATGTAGAGCTCTAGGAGAACAAGAAAAGAACAAGACCTCTTCAAAGCCACGGGTGACATTCACCTGGGGCACAGGACCCAAGGGGAAATGAACCATTGTTTGCCAAGGGTCACTGTGATTCCACTTTTCCCAATGGTCAATACTATGCAAGTACCACCTCTTTCCAGATGTTCTCCATAACTACAAGCAGCATTTCAATCCCTCCACAAATATATTTTAAAAATCCATTTTTATCTGTATTATATAATTACTCTTTTGGAGAGAGTAACAACAGACAGATTGGTTAAGACAACCTCCTGGTTCCACCTCACACTGACAGTAAACTCTGAAATTAATAAACCCGAAATTGAATTAATGCTCCTTTTCCCCTCTTCTCTTTCTGCAGTGTTTTTTTTCTCAGTGCTCTTCATTCTTTGGAGTACCCAGGCAGCCACAGTCAGAGTGGCTGAGGCCAAGAGGACTTTTTTTACAGCTCGTACTCTACAGAGATGAGCTTTTGGATATGTGAGCATAAGGGAAGATAAGCTACATCATTTTCATCCTCTTCTAAGAAATTATGAGCATGTAGGGGGTGCTTACAAAATGGTTGCTTCCTGAATATTTTCAAAGGCAGTAGAACGTAATGAAGTGATTTGCATATACTGAGCCACTCATCAACAAGGTGAAAGAAAAGTCCACGATATTTATGAATATTTTGGTGAGCTGGGTTTTTTCAACAAGCAGTCACTAAATTAGAGTGATTACATTTGACACTTGAATACCAAATTTAATTTTGCTTTTGGATTAAGGTTGTTCATCGTTCATCTCACTCAAATTTCCTTAAATATTAACCATTTTTTTTAATCAGAGTGTGTAAAGTTGAACACTTAGGTCGCTGAAGTTCTCTGATATGATATCTAGATTTTTTGAATCAGTCAAGAATTTGTACTATCTCTTTATAACAAGAAGACACTATCTCTGTGCAGCTCATTCATAAAGAGGGGTTTCCCCTATTCTGATACTATGATCAAACAGTGTATAAAAATTAAATCATTACTCTTTGAGGCTTAATGAGGAGTGCTCCCAATGTACTGAAGCTTGAAATAGTGGCTTTATGCTTCTCAGAAGTAATGTAATAATGCCTTGAGAATACAAGATAAAAAAGGTAAAAGCCAAGAAACTTAAAAAAAAATCATATTAAAAATTAAGGTATTGATAAATACATAGATTTAATTCTATATTTACACCTGTTGAGTGTTACCTCCATTTAACTGGAGAGTGCATTTCAAAAACAAAATTTTCCTAAGACAGGGAAACAGTTCCATTGAAACTATACACTTTTTTCTTGCATGAAATCCTGTTGCAGGTAAGAAGATCAATAATTAGTTAATTTTCATTCTCTACTTAGTTTTAAATCTTATTTAAAAAAACAAACTATCAAAGTTGGTTTGTTCTTTGTCTAATACATCTCATGAATTGCTACTACCATGCCTATGTGATGGAACATCTTATTCAGAACAATGGTAAAACTCTACATGTAAAATTAACAGACACTATTATATGATCTTATGAGCAGAAAATTACTTTCATAGAATCATAAAACTATAAATGGCCTGAGTTAGAAGGGACATTAAAGATCATCTCATTCCAACCCTCCCTGGCATGGGACACTTTTCACTAGACAGGTTGCTCACAGCAAACATCCAACCAGGCCTTGAAAACTCCCAGGGCGATCTGTTCCAGTGCCTCACCACCCTCACATTAAAGAATTCCTTCCTAATATTTAATCTAAACCTACTCTCAGTTTGAAGCCCTTCTTCCTTGCCCTATCACTGTATGACCTTGTAAAAAGTTTTTTCCCATCTTTCTTGTAGGCTCCCTTCAAGTACTGGAGGGCCACAATTGAGTGACACCAGGTCTTCTTCAAGCTGAGCAATCCCAATTCTCTCAGCCTTACCTCACAGGAGAGGTGCTCCATCCCTCTAATCATCTTCATGGCCCTCCTCTGGATTCCCTCCAGCAAGTCAATGTCCTTCCTAAATCTGACCTTTGTCTTATACTTTATTGAAGGTTTGGTGCCAGAATTTGTCTGTCCTGCTGGATAGAGAAAACCCAAGGCTTCATCTGTTTGGTGTTATGGTGGCAATAGTTACCCTGAAAAGTGTCTATTGTTTGTGCTCAAAGCATATTTTTATTTGCACAGATATCTTTGAAGAAGAGTGTGTGAATAGAATAAGGTATTAATAAACTAATAGAAGATTATTAATAACTTAAGGTGTTAATACTAGATTAGTGACAACTCCAAGTGATTAGGCAATTTTAATTGGTGTAAATTAATATCAGAAACTTAAAAACTATCTGCTTTTAACTGACACCAGAAAAAAGAACAGTTAAAAATGAAGAATATACTGGATCAAGCAATACTTTAAAATATTATCTAGTTTGTGGGGTTTTTTTGTTTGGTTGGTTGGGTTCTTTTTAACTGCAGGAAAAATAAAAGGGTCTTAAGGTCTTACCAATTTATATTTGATCAATTTTTGCAATCTATCTACATGCTTTTTCTGTCATTAATGGAGATTTGTTAATCTTGTAAAATTGGATTATCTTGCTTTGTTTTTCTGTGTACTTCTGACCTACCTCTAGGCACAGAAGATATTTATGATAGATTTGTTTAACTTTTTGATCTGTTAAAATTGTAATACTCCTGGAGTTTATGAACAATGCAATAACAGTTTATATCCTCAAGAAAATACCACATCTATTTTAGTTTCTTTCAAGGGTAATGACACTTTCTATTATCTCTGTCAAAGTGCTACTGTGAATTATCTGAATGAATGTAGCCTTTTCTTTCCTGTTCATAAGCAGATCCAGATTTTATAGAAACAATCATTACTTGCAAGCATTTGCCAAACTGCAAACTCATTTTATGTTATGGATTATTTACTATTTTTTTCTGCCTGAATTCTCTGCAAAGTGACTGGTCACCTCACCGGCACTACTTCTTTCCTTTCTTGCAATGAATTAGTTTTAAAAACCTGGGACTTTCAATTATGGGGGGGAAAAAATCCATCCATGCCAAATCATCTATTGCATATGCAAATATACTTGTTTCTGCATATGAAAAGAAGCTGAGAGAACAGAAACAAAGCTCCTTTAATTCAAACAACAACAATAAATCCTAGACTAAAAAGCTTTTCATACTCACAAGGATTTTTGCAGGAACGTCATCTTCTTGGAATATCAATGGCTGGATGGACAAGGGGTTCAAGGCATACCTCCTTTTTACATTACTCCTTTGGCATAGGGTAACTTGTAGAATTACATTAAGCTGCTCTTGCAAGTCTTTTTATTGAGCTTATCACACAAGCCACCTTAACATCCTTATTCACCCTCCAAATATATGTTATAATTAAGAGTAAGTTTGTGACTTTTAACAGCTTTTGGAAAAGAACAGATGTTTTGGATCTAAGTGTTTTCTTCTGAATAGAGTAACAGCTGTGCAAGCAGGGATGGAGAGTTGAGTATAGGAAGAAGGCTGACATAGCAAGATTCCTGTCAGCCATCATGGTTGTGCTCATTTTGTGCATGCTGAAGTTTCAGTGGTGAGAACAATATATTGCCCTGCTAAAAATCCAGCAAAATCTGACATAAAATGTGCATTAATAACTGCTGGTTCTGAACACTAGATGATAATGCCATGTGTCCAACTCAGACAACAAATAGCCCCCTCCCACCCCCATATTTTTAGCTGCATATTTTTTTTAATGATAAAATAATGTTTAAAGGGATTATAAACTCATTTCTTGTGACCCAAAATGAATACTATATTAGATTCTCTACATGCAAAATTATTTTCTTTTTTTTTTTGGTGTAGTTATATGTAAATGCTCTTGAGACTGGAAGAATTAACAAAACTATTTAGAAAAAACTGTTGGCTTTGGAAATCTAATTTAAAGTCATCCTGATTCTTTGTCTCTGATCCATCTATCACTCCAACTGGAATATGCATCAGCCTGACTCATGGGAAAAATGAAGGAGCATTCTGACATGAGTATGTTTATGACTAAGTCTTGTAGAGCCTAACTGAAAGAGGACCAATGAGATTCCAGGGAAATTAAGAAAATAAACCATTCCTCAGAAATTAAAAGTTCTTTACCTTTCTGGAACAGTTTAAGGAAGAATATTTTGGGAGTCCAATTCTCTATTAAGTAAGTCCACAAGATCTTCAGATAAGGGAGAAAAGTGAAAAGGCTGCTGAACTCTCTAATGGACACAGTAAAGGGAGGAAGGCAAAGTTGACTCAAATTTAGCACTGCCTGCATTAACTACATTCCAAGCTCACCATAAGACAGCTTGCAATGTACCTTTACAGAAAAACTTTTTATTTAATTACTTGAAAAAAATCATAAGTGGTGAATATTGCCTAAAAGGATTGGATTTGATGGAATATGATATTTTTAAATGAAGAATTTAATGAAATTAGGAATAGATTAAACAATTTAGGAATAAAATGGATATTTGGACCACCATATCTATGTCAGAATAAATCAGTTTTAGTTCTTTCTTACAGAAATCTACAACCAAACTCTAAAGTAATTTCAGAGTAAACAAGTTCAATCTTCAGTATAGCTCCTTAAAAAGTATGTTTCTTCTAAAATCCAAAGTTATTCTGTCTTTATATGTATTCCTTCTGCACTACTGATACCTGTGTGAATATTAAACCACCTATGGTGCTTGATCTCTAGGGGGATTATTTTACTCAGATGAGAAAGGCTTGGGCTTTATGATAATCAGTGCTGTTCTTAACCCAGGCAGGTGTGAATACATGTACAACAGAGAAATGACTGTGATCTGCTATGAATATGTATCAAAACACTTCTTGCAGCTGGAAGAGCCAACTAAAGAAACCAGTGCTGTGCCATTACCCTGCCTATATACTTCTCATATATTTGTCACATGTTGAAAAACCCATGTTAGAAACACCTGGAAAGACAAAAAGAGGCAGCTTGTGCAATATATTCTCTCTTCTAAAGTCCATCAGCTGCCTAATCTTTTCTATAATGGGCTAGGGTCTCCTTTGAAACAATCTAATTGCTTTAAAATCTCTTTGGTGCAAAGCACTTACTTGTCTGTATTGAGTACATAATGCCATCGCTAATGAAAGTGTGGCACATCTTGTCCACGCACAAATGCACTGCTTCAGCCTCCCTGTGACAGCCACTGTGGCCAGAATCACACCTGAAAGATGAAAAAATCTTCAGCATTGCAGCTGAGTTCCTTGTTGTCAAAGAAGCTAGAATATATTAGAAGCTATGACACAGTGAGTGTTATTGTGAGGGAACTTCATAACTCTAAAGCCAAAGGTTGGCTGTTGCAATTTGTTTGTTTTCTAAGCATCACCACAGGCCACTCATGTCCTGGGCCAGTCCAGGACTGAGAAGACATAGTGGTAAAGGTGACCTACAGTTACATAAGTACCCCTTCCTAAGTATGTTTGGCTGTTTTCTGACCATGGGTCTGACCCCTGATGTGAAGCCGTGGAAAGAATTTCAGTAGTAGCAAAAACTGTAAAGAGGAAAAAAAGAAACCCTTTCTTAAAAAATAAACTGCACATTCATCTTGTGTATAGTTAATCACTTTAAGTTCTAGAACTCACTTGAGAGATCAGAGTGTGGAATTTCCTGTGCTCAGCTATGTAAACTGTCCATCTACTCTGACAGGTGGAGAAAACAGTGGATTCTGAGCCTCTATGTGTGGTAGGACCATCAGTGTGTACTTCAGAATAGAATTTCTTTTTCCTAGACCTCAGGCTGACAAAACTCCAAGTAATTGGAAGCACTAATGCAGAGGGGACTCAATAGGATTTAATTTACATTTCAAATTCAGAAATTGAAATTTTATGTCTGGCAGGTCAGTCTTTTTAAGGCTCTTCAGATGAAGGTCCTCAGACCTGAAATATGCAAAAAATCACTATGGAGTTGAGTCTTGTGGTAAGAAGCAAATAACATGATCAGTAAAGCAATAAATAACAAATCAGGTATTTTTCTGTGGTTACACATGCAGCACCAAAGAAAAATGTGCCTGTTGTAAGCTAGCAATATAATGATATTGTATTCATTGACTGTAGAAAGCAGAGCACCATGAAACACTTTCTCTGCTACAGAGGGTTAATTGCATGAGTTATTACTGTCAAGATAGATTAATAGGTGCATACACATAATTTTGTACTCTTTTTGGGTTTTTTTCTGCTGAGTAGAGAACGGAAGATATTACCTGTGCCCAGAGACTACAAAAGGCAGGTATTTTGTAAACAAGAAAGGCATAATGACAGCTCCAACTACCCTTCTAGATTTTTGTGGGGGTCACACAGAGTCTATTCTTAATTTGTATGAGGACCCCAGGTAGGGTCAGCCTAATTGATTCAGTCTGAAAAAAATGTATGAGGTTGTGTTAGCAGGCTCAAAATTTTTCCACTTACAGCTCACACTGGGGAAATTTCGTCACTGAACATGAGGCAGGAAACCTTATACTCTCTCTCTCTCTGTGCTCAATATCCATGCTCTTTAGTTTATGGTAATGTTTACTGAAATTCTTGTCATAAGCTGCCAAACAAAAATTTATTCTCTGCCCTCCCACAAGGCGATTGCTAAAAATAACCAGAATCACACAGCAGATAATGGGTCAAGGGTGCCAGGATGCTCTCAGTCTGTGCCACTTCTCCATGGAGGGTCCAGCAGTATTGCTGCTGCTACCACTGCGTGTGCAAATCTTCTGCTTTTCATTTGCACTGCTGAGAAGGTAAAGCCAGTTTTTCTTAGAATTTTGTCACTCTGCAAAATCTGTCCTTTTCTTATGAGAAGAAAAGCTCCTACGCTCTCTCCAGCAAGAGACTTGAATAATAATAAGGCACAGTAAAGTCCTTCTCCACCTTGTTTTCTACTTGGAAAATTTAAAAGCCTTTACACCAACTGTGCCAAGTGCTCTGCACAAAAGCTTAAAAGGGTAGAAATCATACTTTCTAATAACTAATTTTAAGTCTAACTAGACATGACTAGGCAGTGGGGAGGAGTACTGCTATGCTTGCCTATTCTGTGATACAAAGGAATTTGTTTAATTAGTCAAGGCTGTGCCAGAAATCTGTGGAAGAGGTGGGAACTCAGCTCAGTTCATTTGAGATCCATACTGTAATTATAAGGTCATGCTTCCAGGAGGATGAATAGCAAAAATTTCCTTTGGTACTATTTCCTCTCCAGTTTTTTCTCCAAGCAATTTTGCCCATGTCTTCCCACCAAAAACTCTTTTTACAAAGTTTATTGGTGTTTTATTAGTCCTGGGTCTACTCTGCCACTTTGGAAAGTTTTCTTTTGATACACAGAATTGTTTATTTTTATACTACATGATTTCTTAGAGTTCATTGTCATTTTATGTCACTGACTGAAGAGATTCATAGCATATAAGTTATGGAATACATCAGATAAATATAATAATCTAGTAGAATATTTGCTAGACAACATGGAAACAATTTTTCTTACTTTCTCCAAGAGAAGGATGAAAGCTAAATAACTTGCCCTAATTCATGTAAAATTTACAGCATACATACTAACTAATTTACAGTTCCTGTGTTCCAACCACTAATAATGGTATTTAATTCATCTTCTTTGTAGGCCTAACTGGTCTGTTAAAGGATTTGCACACTGTTAAAGTCTGTTAAAGGATTTGAGCATATTTGGATCTCTCCAGTAACAGATTCCTTGGCTTTATATGTAGAAACACTCCTTCCATCAGTGATGTTTGCCGTAATGATGTTCAGATGTGTCAAATCTGGAAGCTTCTTTGCTTTCCAGAATAACTCATTCCTTTAGTGGGAACATCCTAAAAAATTTGTAGTAGCTCTGATGTGTTGGGTTTGTGTGGCCAGGTTTTAGTTGTGAGGATGTTAGAGGGATGGTTTCTCTGAGAAGCTATGAGAAGTTTCTTCCATGTCAAGCAGTGTGAATTCCAGCTGGCTTCAGGATGGATTTACCACTGGCCAAGGCTGAGCACATCAAAAATGTTGGTGACGTCTCTGGGGTAACAGACTTAAGAAGGAGGAGTTTCTGTGCAGATGTAATTGTGGCCAGAGAAGAGCAGGGTGAGAATATNGCTGTGGAGAGAGGTGCCCACGCTGGAGCTGGTTTCCTGGTAGAACTTGTGACCCCATGGGGGACCCACACTGGAGCAGCCTGTCCTCGAAGGACTATGGAAAAGTGCCCCATGTTGGAGCAGTTTGTGGAGAACCATTGTTTGTGTGATGGATTCACACTGGAGAAGTTCATGTAGAACTATTTCCCTAGGAGGGACCATGCTGGAGTGGGGGAAGGACTCTTCTCCCTGAGCAGTAGCAGAAACAACGTGTCACGAACTGACCATAATCCCCATTCCCTAACTCCCTGAGCGGGAGGAAGAAGAGCTGGGAAGGAGGGACAGGTGGGGGGAAAGTGTTTTTAAGGTCTTATTTTACTTCTCATTATCCTGCTCTGTTTTTCTTCATAATAAAATCAATTAATATCTCAAATTCAAGTCTGTTTTGCCTGTGACAGCACTTGGTGAGTGATCTTTTGTGGTCCTTATCTCAACCATTGAACCTTTAATTAAATTTTATTTTCCCTGTCCACTTGTCGAGGGAAGTGATAGAGCAGCTTTAGTGGGTGCCTGGCGCTCAGCCAGGGTCAACCCACCACATCCAGTTAGCCTGTTCTTGCTTAAGAAACACAACAGCTGTCTGCTCTGAAAGGAGAACTGTGACAGTAAGACAATACTGAAAGGGAAGAGCCAATTTTCAAATACCTTCTATATTTTCTCCTTCCACCTCTGAGAATACCCATCAAAAGCTCTCTTTGAGTTTCTCAGAAAGAACAACTGCCAGGATGAATTGTGAGGGAATCAACTTAACTTACCATGCTGCTGCTGAAATCCTGTCTGAGGCTATTAATTTATTCAAAGATAAACAAAATGCTCTTATTGCCTCACATGCGGTTTTGACAGATGGCTCTTAGCATTCAGCCCAGGTGTAAAGAGACAGAGATGAATGGATCTGTTCTTTTTAATTCACACACATACTTGTGACTTTCATCTCTACCTGAAAAGCTCCTCAGGCTGTCTATCTATTTCTTGTTCCATGTAATAGACAGATCTTCTCTCACAATGCTTACTTGATTGTGCCCTTTAACAGAAGTTCCTCACTCTGGAATATTCAATTTACTGAGAATGAATCATATATATCGTTATTATCGTTTTAACAGTAAAATAATATTTAATTATGAATGTACATGAGTTCTTGGCTCAGTGGAGAGCTTTAAGAAAAGAAGAGAAAAAAAATGCGTATCCTCCACATCACATATGTAAAAAGAGGTTGTCTCATTTCCCATCCCAAAAAGTAATGATTAGATAAGTTACATGAATTTTAACACTGAAAGTAGAAAGCAGGATTGAAATTATGGTGTCTTTTTTTAATACAAGGCTTCCACTATCCTAATAAGCATCTTGACTGACTTCCTTGCTTAAGTCCGCAGATAATGTGCAGTACAGACCATGGGAGAAATTTCACATCATGCTCATATTCTGCAAATGTTTTTAAGCCATAGGGAGCACTGTATTCCTTAGCACCTTAATCTGTGTCACATTGTTGGAAATGGCAGAGTATGAAAAGCAAAGAAGGTGGCAGAAGTAGCAGAAATATCTGTTACTTTGCTTTTAAATTATGTCTGAGAGTGTACTGAATCTGGAAGTTGAAAGTATCTGTTGCCATTAAGGAGGGCTGCAGAAACAGAAGAACAAATAGGGCAAACAGGATCTTTGAAATTAAGGTAATGTGCGTGAGGCACCTAAAAACATGAAAAAATCAACTCAGTTCTGCTATGGTCAAGGTCTTGTGATCAATACACCAGTACTCCGTACTTTTTAGCTTTAGAAAGTTATTTAACTTTGTCTTATAAGGCAAACCATATCCAGTTAATGTCAAGATGCCCTTGATCATTATCAGAATCAGAGAACATTTTAGTCAGGGGTTCTGGACCTGAAATTCCCCAGGTTTCAAACCAGAAAACGTACTGGTTGAGTAGAAGCTATTTTGCTGCCTCTCTGGTTTGAGCTATTTTCTATTATGTAACATAGCTCTCTTTGCTGAAAAGTTTAAAGTATTTATTTTCTTCTTCAGCTTCTAAACTCATGGTTTGTCCAGTAGAAGCTGAAAACCTGTGTGTCAGAACTGGAGATGGTGGTGTATTTGAGACCAGTCCACCTGTCCCTCTTTACTAATTCAGTTTAAATGTGAATGTGTTACAGAACTGAACTCTATCACCATCACAAGAATGATGTGTGATACAATATAATTTCTCTCCTGTGCTTTTAGGAAGTTTGCTAATTCATCACAAATTGGAGAGGTTTGTAACGCTGCCAAATGCACTGGCGTGGGATTTGCTGGACTCTTGTGCCTGCACAATCTGCTGTCATTGTAACAATGCATAGGACAACACAGCCCTTGTCTCAATAAACCACAGCAAGTTTGTTCAGACTATTTGAGGTCAGTTAACCCATGGGATACCAAGTGGAGATGCAGGCAGTGTTGCTTGGGATATTTTCTCCTCTCCCTATTTGCCCAGCATATCTGGCAGAAACCAATATTAATCCTGCTTCCGACGATGGTAATAAACCAGAGAATTCACTAGCTCTATCTGCTGCCTTTGGCTAAGGTCTGAGTCAGGGAAGAGGGAGTATTGATTGTGTGTGAGTGAAATCAGTCCATGCAGCAAGAAATCTCTGCATGCTTTTTAACCTCTCTGTCCCCAAATGATGTTTAAACTGCATTTACAAGGATTTCTGATTGCATTTTTAAATCACATATATAATCACCAGAATTTGGAATAAGACTTCTTTTTTCAGGATAAATTATTTAGGGAATATTTCTGCATGTTCTACCAGAATGCCATCATTTGTTAATAAAAAGCATAGAAAACAATTTGAAGTCTTCACACCTAAAGTGAAGTTTGCTTTTTTAGGATAAACTCGTGAGTGAATGAGAAGTTTGAAGGAAATAGCTCCCACAGGTGAAAATAAAACCTTTGAAATAACCACTGACTCTACTATCTGGAATGAAGAAAAGATCTTACAGCCTCTGCTCCAGATGTACACTTCATGTGCACCCCCATGTGCACTGCATTTCTTCTGCAGGAAGATGGGAAGAGTCAGAGGCAAACAGAATCTGACAGAAGAGGATGAAAAAACTGGTCTCAAAAGTTGCTGCTTGGTGTGAGACGGCTTTAATGCTGCAATTGGCTTAAGAAATGCCAAGTTCTTTGAGACATAGAAGGCTTGGTGTTAAAGCAAAAAATATAGTAAGAAGCAGTGTTCTGTTTAAAATTCCATTTATGGGGTTTCGATTCTCTGCCTTGTATGTTCTGTCTTCTAATCAGCCTGTATATAAGACTAGCAAGTTCATTTCTACTCTGGTGTAAATATAAAACTCAGAAGGGAGTGATCATTCTTTACTTTGATAAAACTTGTGAAAAAGCACTGAAATATTACATACTGTAGACAGAGAGAACACTTGAATGTGGTTTCTCAAATAATTGTTTGGAAAAAGGCAATATTATCCTTGCAAATATCCTGCCTGGAATTGCTCTTTTCTGAAAACTTTGCAAACCTTTTCCTCACAGGTTTTCTCTCTGTTCCCTATACTTGCTTATTGTGTGGAGTCAGAGTTCAAGTGTGTATTCCCTGCTTTGAAATAGTCCTCTGTGCTGAGATGCAAAGGCAAACAGAGTTAGTTTTGATATTCTATGAACTGGTCCAGTTATGGCTGGAGTTATCTGATGCCTTACTGAAGAGTCTGTATTATTAATGAAGTAGCTGGAAACTTCTCTGTCAAGGGGAGGAGGGAGAGAGGAGAGATTCTGATTATGCTTCCACCCTCTCTTTTTCAAGGTATTTTCTGGGGATGACATTTCGTAACGTTGCACTGCCTGAGAAAAACATTTCAGCTAGATGGAGAGTGCAGCGAAATGTTTCACTTCTGTATGTCGCGTATGCGCCTCAGAGGGACATGTTAGCTCAAACCCAAGGCCATCCTGCTATGCAAATCTGTCCATGCCATTTCCAGATGAGAGCTGGCTCCTATCCTACTGCCTCAGAGCATGAGCAGAATAAGTTTTTGTCTGATTCCAAACCACAGTGCAGGCATACCCATTCTTCTGAATTTGCGCTTACGGTCTTTGGCATGGGAAGGTGGTTTCAAGCCCACGTGCAAGCTGTGAAAGGCAGGAGCTGAATGTACTGTAAGCAGCCCTTTCAAGTTCTTCCACATCTCAACTGACTTCTTAGCACGTGTGGTTTCAGCTTCTGGGCTGTGAGGTAGGGGCAGGATGCCAGCTAGCAAAAATTATAGGATGGATACTGAAAAGTTTAAATCAGTCCTGTGTCTTCCTAACTATCTTTAATAAATGTTGATGGGCAAAATAATTTTGATTTCTTGTACTGCTGTTGCAACCATCTGGAAAAAGAAGAATATTTTAATGAATATGCATGATTGTAATAAGAACAGAAAATGGTACATAAAATTTTTTCTTATAATTTGAAGACTGTGTTCTTTTGGTCCTCCTTACGTGATATACCTGAGCTGTAGAGCAGAATTTGCATAGCTTTTGAACTTACAAAAGGCTTCTATTTTACGAGTCTGGTATAAGTTGATGCTTCAGTGGTTTTGACTTATAAATGGTATTTGCAAATCTTATTCGTTCTTTTGGAACTGAATTTTATGGAGAAATAATAAGTAGATGACATTTTTGTAAATGGAAAGAATTGGCCTATCTCTACTGGCTAGAGAATATTTTTCTCTGGAGTGGAAGATAGTCCCTGGTATGTTCTTCCTCTGAACTAAGCTGTGTTGTTTTTTTTTTCAAACAGAAAAGTAAATACACCTTTAGGCTGAATAATAAAATGTTGTGGCCTATCCAAGCCAAAGTAGTTTCCCCAGAAATATTGGAATTTTTTCTATCATGCCTTAGTGAGTCATCACAGATTTAACCACTCTTGGCAAATATTTGAGGTGATTTATTTACCTCTAAAAGTTTTGATCATCTACAGAGAGAATGCTTTTTATACAAGCTAGATGAAATGCATAAGGGTAAAGTCTCCTCTAAGAAAACAACTTTCAACATCAAAGCTATGCATAATATCACAAAGGAGTTCTAGAGATGACAAACTCCTTCCAACACACTGACATTTAAAAAGCAGACATATTATTCAGCATGAGTTTCAATTTCTGTGCTGCAATAAACACTACAATCTGGGAGGATTTATTTGCAAAATGCTCTTAAGGAATTTGTAAGAAGATCTTCACAAGATTTAGTGAAGGTCTGCAGCAGCATAAGGCACTCCTGCACTGGTTATCTAAAGTGAGGAACAGTAGCTACACTAACAAACACAGATAGGCAAGGAGCAAGTAGAGAGGGCAGAAGGCTCAGAGGGAAAACCAAGACAGGTGAACCAGGAGGCAGATTGAGCCGATCACTAAAAATTACTGCTTTTTGTGAATTAGTTTTGATGGTTTTGATAAAGATAAATTTAACACTTCTGATAAAAGAACAAAAGAGAATCTAGAAGGTGACTTCAGCTAATTTTACTGTTTAAGAGTGAACCTATATGATGTGAAGCTAGTAGGAGCTTTATGAGACCCTAGGTACAGATATGGGACAAACATCAGACATCGAAGTTTTAAAAGCTGGCCTATGTATTACACCTCTATTATTGGGTGTAATAGAGCATTTGTTAGAACCCAGGTGGAGGCAATGATGAAATTGGCAGATGAAATGATAAATGCACCCAAGAATTGAAATACAAACCTGGTTAACCAACATCTGCCAAAACTGGAGATTTCTGTATTGCAGCTCAATTCTAGCTTGAGAGTGTGCTGTGATTTCACCCCAGCCAGCAACCAAACCCCACACAGCTGCTCCCCCACTGGAGAACTCATGGGTTGAGATAAAGACAGTTTATTAGGGAAAGCAAAAGCTATACACACAAGTAAAGAAGCACAAGGAATTAATTAATTTGCTGCTTTCTATGGGCAAGCAGGTGTTCAGCCATCCCCAGGAGAGCAGGACTCCATCAAATCTAATGGTTACTTTGGAGAACACCATCACTCCAAATGTTGCCACCTTCCTAGTTTTTCTCCCCACTTTATATACTGAACATGATGTCATATGGTCTGGAATATCCCTGTGGTCAGTTTGGGTCATCTCTCCTGGCTGTGTTTGCTCCCAACCTCTCATGCACCTCCAACTTCCCTTGCCAGTGTGGCAGCACGAAAAGTAGAAAAGGCCTTGGCTCTGTGCAAATAAGAACATCTCTACATTATCAACTCTGCGTTCAGCACAAATCTAAAAACAGCCCCATACCAGACATTGGAAAGAAAATTAACTCTCTGACAGCCAAAACCACCACAGAGTGGTTTCAGCAACAAAACAATATTGACAGCAGAGTGCTTGAGAACTTGCAGTGGTGAGGCCACTTTGCTTCTTCCTGTAACTGCAGCATCAGTGCTAATAGGAAGATGTATTTCAAGACATACCTGTCTTGTGTACAGGTCAGTGACTGAGAAGCTGCAATTCAGCTTCAACTCACTGAAGAGTTCTTCTTGCAATCATACGTTAATGAAAGGGAAATAGTTTGTGCCAGAATTTTCTAAGAATGTCAAAAAGGGTGTCATTAGAGGAGAGGTGTAGAAATTAGGAAAGAGTGATAATTCTGCATATGAAAAACTCCATCATGTTTTATTTTACTATTCTGAATGAGAGATACTTGGTATATAGAGCCTGTTAACAATGACCCATTCTGGCTGAGAAGCCTGTGCTACTGCAGTCTGGACTTTGGTGCATGGACCCAGGCACTGAGAAACACAGTATCTTATCTTATCTTTGAAATCTTGAAATGAAAATAAATGCTGCATTCATGCCAAAGGAATCAGGAAAGGTCTTTTCTTACTTTCTAAAGAGGCTGCATCTGGGCTGGAGTTGCTAAATTCCTGAGACTGGCTGGAGCTGTATTTGACTGACTGCTCAAGACAGAGGACTTGCCGCTGATGGAATTTTACTGCAGAGAAAACTTTTGAGAAGCAGGGCTGGAAGAGCAGAAAGTCCTTCTTTCCCCTCTGCCCCTGTTCTAACCAAGAGTGCTTAGGAGTATCTGTCAGACTCTGAAGTGTGACTCAGGAATCCTGGCTAAGTTGGTGCTTGCAACAGAAAGCCATGAAGAGCCAGACAGTTGGAAATGCTAGACAAAGAGACTCTGGTGGATTTTCAGCTGCTGTTATAGAACATGGACTAATGGACAGCTGTTAAGTAACTGAGATATTTGTAAGGGAGGAGCAGTGCATTTAGTTGTGATAAGGGAGTGAGGGAAATGGGATGAAACTTCATTTAGTTAAATGTTTTGAACTCTGCAGATATGAACAAGGCTTAAGTGATATTTCAAAAATCTTTTCTGTGTTCTGTTGATTGTGTCAGATTCTCAGACCAGCAATAAGTACTGCAACCAGGTCAATTCAAGTTGAGGATTGTTTGTTTCATTTACTAAAAATAAGAAAACATCCCTAGCTCAATAACACATCTCATTTTTTTCCCATTTGAAGCTCTGTATCTGAACTGAGATTCACAAATTTTGGAAACAGAAATGGGACAATTAGGAATTGAATATCCTTAGCCACATGTTTATTTTTCCTCATATCATATCTTGTATGTTTCTCCAATGCATACATTTAAACCACTTATCTTCATGCAGTGAGGATAAGCTGTAAATAACCGTTACAGAAGCAATTTCTAAGAAAACCTAGTCAGCCTATATGATTTGCATTTGACTTCCTATGACAAAGAAGAGCCTTTTGTCATGACTGTACTGATACTCACAACATCCAAAAGCCAGTAAATTACTCTCACTCATCAAAGGGGAACACACATGTATATCTAGAAATGGCACTGTTCTGGCTCCTAATTATCTGGAAGCACAAAATGGGTATCAAAATGTCACACACCTCTGTTTAGAGCAGCCATCAATGCAGCCAGAGCTGTGAATAGTTAATATCAAGAACAAATGCATTAAGTTGCAAGCGCTTCTGTCCCTAGTCGGAATGAAAGTGTTTCACGTAACCCACAGCGGTGTTTATAAATGAATAGGATTTGAATATATGTGTAGTGTTGAAGAGATCTCTGAGGTTAACAGGGATAAGGGCAGGAATCTTAATCATTTAATGACTCCCCTTTGTTGGTAGTGGTGGTTGCCTCCTTTATTATAGATAAGTAATTTAAAATGGGGTGGTCAGATGCAAAAGCAAGTCTTCATTTTCAGTGGCAATGCTTCTTTTAACAGAGATACAGAATATTCTGTGCCTAAGGTCATAATTCAGTTTTTGCTCAAGAAATTCTTCACTTGCGCCTGCAACACTTGCTCTCAGATATACAAAAATTCCACCTCCAAGCCTTACCTGACATTAAAAGTTATGTATCTTCTTCTGTAATATTCTACTGGTGTTCAAAAGCACCAAAATAATATGCAAATAAAAGCCACATTGTATCAAATCCCTAATGGATCCAAAAGATGTCTCAATACACTAAAAACATACTTTGGAAGAAGTAAACCAAGGATTGTATAAAAATTCACTTAGGTTTCGAAGCAGCCTGCAGCAGACCAAGAGAAATGCTTGAGACAGAGTCACAGAACCTCAGATGGCAAAGACAATCAAGGATAAAGGGAAAAATCAACAAATTAAGAAAAAAGTAGAAACAAGCTGTGTGTTCCTTGAACCCTCAGGTGAAAGAGTTTGTGTCCAAGATTATTACCTGTGTATCTATGCATCTGTGAGGAACAACACAGAAGAAGTGGAGGAGCACTGCCTTCACTTTTCCCCTAAGTGCCATTCAGCATTCAAGTTAAGAGTATTTGTCATGCTGTGCTTTGTTTTGGATAGGTGATGGGCAGCTCTGTACTGAGGTGTATTGGTGTACAGGGCTCATCACTCCAACACCTCCTTTTCCCGCAGTGCTTTGTCTTTTATCACAACTTCCAGCCAACTCCACTGCACCTACGGCTCTTTGTCGTATGTGACTGCATGGTAGTAGTGATCACCAATACTCATGTGAGTTTAGACCTGCCCACTTGTCCTGGTCTGCTGATGACAGGACCTGTTCATTCATCTCTTGTGAGATGTAAGCTGTCTGCTTGAAGGCATGGTGTATGAGTCAAATCTCTCATAGATCTTTGAGGTGGGAAATGAAGCTGAATTAAAACTTTTTATTGTCCCCCTCCTGCCTTTCTGTTCACTACAAACACTGTGCCTTCTTATGAGTTAGGACACAGCTCTTTGGCCTCAGGAAGGGCAGCCACTAACGCCACATTTCCAACTCCCTCCTCCTGAAGGAAGGGGGTATGAAAGCTAGAGGAGTGCATGGTACAGGGGAAAGCACAGCAGCACTTCACATAATCAATGCTGAAAAATTCCTTAACATCCTTGTAGGCTCAGTGTTCCTTGTGCAGATAAGCCAGTTGTATTGAGATGTCTGAGGGGACCTGGGTGCAGATAAAGACCACAGCCTCACTTAAGCAAAGAAAGACTGACGCTTACTGCCAGCAAGAAGCTTATCCTGGCAATGTGACAGGGTATGAACACAAAATTACACCTTAAGATCCAATAAATAGCTGTGCATGTTCCAAATTTTATTTCATTTGTTGATCAAAACAAGACACAGAGATCATACTAGATTGGATATTGCCTTCCACCCTCACACTGAAAGTTGTAAAAAAGATCCATTCTGTTTGTATGCTCATGCTATATCTGTGCAGCATCTGACCATCCTCTGCTTAAGAACTTTATCTCCCTTACTCACCCCTAGACTGGGCTCTAATATTTCACTACTCTCCTTTTACATTTGAGATTATTGAAATTGATGGATATTTCACAATAAATAGCTCCTTTCAGGCTTACATTGCTTAGCATTTCAGCAAAATCTTTACACAAGCT
This sequence comes from Phainopepla nitens, assembly GCA_013400175.1. Lineage (NCBI taxonomy): Eukaryota > Metazoa > Chordata > Aves > Passeriformes > Bombycillidae > Phainopepla > Phainopepla nitens. The sequence continues at coordinate 691,286 of VXBQ01013858.1, forward strand.
GAGGAACGCTTCAGAAAGACTCACAATGTATACCAAAGATGATTTATTTTCACTCATGGATGTTGCTTCAATGGATAGAAGAGTAAATTTTGCTTTGTAACACATACTTCATTTACCCTTTCCCCTAACAGACAGTCCAGATGAAATCACTTCATTTACAACAGGAAACCAAAAGGTTATGTTTGGTCCTTTAGCTGGAATTAATTTCTGTTGATTGAGTAATGTGTATATAGTGTTTAACTTATCTGTTGTGTCTGTTTCAGGTCCTGTGTGACGCCTGGGAAACTTTTAATTCTTCCTTGTCTTTCTGACCCAGCCTTATCTCTGTGTGGATACACAGCTAGAAATTCAGACTGTGATCATAGAAGATTTTAATACATATTATGCTAATAGCACGTTTACAACAAGTGGTGGGTACTTTCATCCTTTTAGCAAATGGAACCTCTACAACCATACAGGAAATTATAGCCACATTTGCAAGGTGAATGCATGCTTGTTTTTGGAAAACACTCTTAGCTTTCCTTTTTTTACAGGTTGGCATTTGCCCTGTGTGTTCAAAGATTTGAATACTCCAGTCAGGAACATCAAAACATTCTGTGGGACTGACTGTTTCTTGGCAACGGGATGAAATGTCCTGCATGAGAGGCATACTGCTGTGAGGCATTCCACCCCGCGCAGAGTGACCAGTGTGACAGGGAGTGGTTGTGAAAAGACCTCCGCCATCACAGTGGTGTTGTCTTTCCTGCATGTAGTTTAGAGATCGGCCCCAGAGATAGGATTTACCTGGACTGGGGGGAAGCAAGGCCTAAGCCTTTGCTTTGCATTTTGAGGGAGCAATGCTTGAGCTCTAGTCTCATACTCCCCAAGAGCTTTACTATGTGGGGTTTTTTGAATTTTCTACTCAAGCTTAAGGTATCAATGATATTTTGACATTTTCCTTTTTTTTTTTTTTTTTAATCATGGTTTGTAACTTTTTGTCAGACCGTCTTTTTGAAGGGAAAAAAAGGAAAGGTTGTTTTCTGTCGTTTTTTTTGTTTTGTTTTTTCCCAGAGGCCACAGGTTGTATGTTTTTGTTCTGGACTTGCCTTCTAGCTCTCTGCAAATATATCTCCCCATCTTTTCTCTGCTTCCTAGCTAGAGGGAGCATGCAAGGTAGATCCCACAAGGTAGTCAAACTGAGCCCAAATGAAGTATTTTGCTTTATTTTTGTACCAGTTTTCTTTATGTGTTTGGTTTTTTTTTCTTTGTTTCTCTCTCCTCTATTCCCACATAGTCCTGATACATATATAAATTGGCCCAAACTCCTTCAGCAGTGCTTTTTTCTGGCTCTCTAGGTTCTTGTTTCATGCCAATGACACTTGGTGGAGCCTGGCTGCCAGACCAGGTGGTTTGTAGCTGCCCTGCTGCCAGTGCTGCCAGCGTTGCTGCCTGTAGGAGTGCACTCCCAGCACAGCCTCTCCATGCCCTGCTGTCCAGGCAAATGTGTAGCTCTGCCTTTTGAGTAGCAGAATTAGAAACTGAGTGGAATGAAGTAGGAAATGTTTGCATACAGCTCTGGAAATCGATGATTCTATTCAGTCAATTTTATTGCTCTAACACCCTTATAAATACAAGCAGAGTTTCCATTCTTCTGTTTCTGCTCTGTTAGCAAGCAACAGTTTGAGAGGGCTAGATCTGTGCTTGTAACATCAACTCAGTAGTAATTTCTAGTATATGGGCAGAAATAACAAAATCTAGGGTTAATATACTGAAGATTCAGATAAACGAATTGCTCTGGTACTCCTGAAACAAAAATCTAAGTTTTCCTTTAAGATTATGAATGTCTGTGAAAGAGTGTTGTGGCTCTCTGCTTCCACTGTCACTGCTTGGAGTACAGTGCAAGGGGATCAAGAAACAGATATAAATTGATCTTGTGTCCAAATATCCTTGCCTTGTTCACATCACCAAGGGTGTATAGGGAATATATGATTCTAAAAACGTATTAATATGGCAAGTGGTAAATACCAATCTCAATGGTTAATTTGTCAGCCTTCTCCATCTGCTTAACCATTCCCTTGATGAGAGCATTGGCTGCTCAGGACAAGCAGGCATCTAAAGAGTGTACCAGATTAGAAAAGTCAGACTTCTAGTCTCCAGGAGTCTAAACAGAAAAGGATGTGGAAACTGCTGTTTCTGCTCTACAGAGAAGTTGAAGGAGCTGTTTCTCTGTGTAGCTACATGCAAGATTTGTTTTTCTGCATTCAACGCTGTTCCTAGTAATATTCTGACGCTTGAACTTCCACACAGATCAGATTATCCAGTTTCCCTAAGAGTATTCATGCATTTGGGGATAGACTTAAGTTTAAATGAGGCAAAGATAGCAGAAGCAGGCACCACTGATAGTGTCCTGTTTTGATTTCCTTTTCCGTCCTCTTACCTTTATCTCTTTCAAAAGCTTGTGAAAATGTCAGAGGCAGCCAGGTCCTTCTCACAGCAGGTAACCCTCAGACTTGGAACAGAATTCTTAACTCAGTTCTTGTTCTTCTAAATATGGCCTATTTCAGGGCTTGTTTCACAGCAAGGTGTGCTGAAAACAGAGTCCTTCCTTTTTTGTTCATTAGTGACCGCACTTGTTTTCATATCTCTTCAGACCCTTTTGTGCCATCCTGATTACTGTGTTTTGCTCTCAGAAGTTCTCCTATATTTCCCCCCTCTCTAGTTCCAGGAGCTTTGACAAGATAGGATCAGAGTTGCTAAAGTGGATCATGGGACAAATATTGCAAAAAGAGCTGCTCAGCCTGGGGTTTGACCTTGTGTCCCCTGATCTGTCACATGCCCCTCACCCTGACTGTACCATTTGTAACCCATGGAAACTGAGAGTTTGGGAGCCACAATGAAGAATCTCTGTTCTGTATTTGGCAAGCACTTCTGGGTGTTGTAAGGTCTAACAGTTCTAAAAAGTAGGTTCAGGTTCTGGGGGCAGAGCTCATGAGTTTGATTTGGGAATGAAATATGAGATATACTCTTATGGGAAAAGTAAATACCACTATTCAGCATCCAACATGCTGAATTCAGCGATACCTGCAAATAATTATTAAGGGGAGGAGCATGTTTGCCACTTTGCTTCCTATGTAGATTTACAAAAATGGAAAAATAAGTAAATAAAACAACTTCTTACCCTTAGAATCTCCTATGTAGTCCAGGTTTAATGCACTCACAGAAGCAGTAGGAAACTGGGATTTCTATGCTTTCCATGGAGAAAAAAACTATGTTGAGAAGGTTTCCACAGCTCAACTTAATTTGTAAAACAGCTGTAATGTCATCTAGCTTCAGGAAGGTTTCTAGAACCATGAGTAGCAGTAAGTGCCTGAGCCAGACAGCAGGCTCAGAGCAAAACCTCTCTGATTCTGCTCACTCACATGCTGCAGCTCCCTGGTGTAGGGAGTTCCCAATCCAAAGGTACTAATTTCCATTTAAAAGTCCTTTACATTTCTTCTCTACATGTAATTACATTTTGACTCTGTTTAGAGTTCTGCTCTCCACAACCTCCTGCAACACATGGTTCTGTAACTTAAGTAAGCTCAGTTTTACACTTGTAGTTCTAGAATCACAGAACGGTTTGAGTTGAAAGGGACCTTAAAGACCACCTTGTTCCAAACCCCTTCCATGGGTAGTTTGATAAATTAATTTGATATCTCTTTGTTCTGACATTATGAAGATCTGACAATTTCTTTTTCATCTGCTCATTATTTTATAATATGTCTACCATATTCCCATCTGTGTTTGCTTCTTTTACCACCTTAAAAATCCTAGTTAACTTAACCTCTCATCATGCCATTGATCAAAATTTTCACATTTTTTTCTCTTGTTATGCATCTCTTTTGAAACAGGAGATCAGAACTCCATATAGGAATCAAGACACAGAAATGTCCTTAATAAACACAGTAACATGTAATGCTTACTTTGCCATTTCTGTCTTAATTTGCCAGTTCTGTCTAGTAATTTCAATAGTTCCATTTATTCTTTGCCACCACAGAAACAACAGGAATATTTTCAGAGATCTCTCTTTGGCGGCTCCAAAATCTCTTCCTTAGTAGTGACAGGTGATTTCAAGCCTACCATTGTATGCAGGTAGTCAGGTTTGTTTATTCCTCATTCAGGTTCCTTTGTCTTTACCCACACTGAATGTGATTTTATCAATACTGTTTTGAAAGGAATTTCTTAGGTGTTGTTAAATACCAGGAGATCCTCTGAAATCCATCTTCTCCATAAGTCTGCTGATTTCCTTGAACTATATTAATATATTTTCTAAGCCACAGAACTGCCAAAACTCCAGATCCTTACTTGCCTTTCAAGTTATTAACCTGCAAGAGGCAACTGAGGCCTGGTGAAAAACCAGTTTTGTAAACAGTGAGTTGTTGCTCAAAAGCAGGTAAAGCACCATCATACTTTCAAACCTATTATTTTCAAAAATTAGATGTCTTCTGAGCACATGTAAGCATAAAATCTGTTACTGTATAAATCCAATTGTGACGCTGTTTTCTAAATTTCAAATACCATTGGGAGTGAAACTGGTGCCCAGCTTGACAAACAGTATGTGTCTAACGGTACATCCTTGGCTGTCCAGCAAAGTTTTGTCCTGAAACCTGAAGCATTTGGGTTTTCATCAGGAGCATAAGCAGCCTTGCATGAACAGCTAAACTACTGAATTTGTCAGAGCATATTTTTTATTTTGAAAATGATAGCGAAGAAAGGCTGATGTGACCAATGGGTAACATGTGCTCTCATAACATCTGTTTTTGCTTTTCTTACCAGGTACAATATTGGATTTAGCCCTAATTTTGAGTTCAGCAGTTACTCTTTTTTTTTTTCTTTCACTCTAATACTGAAAATATGCCACATCCAAAGACAAATTTTAAAAGTATTTACTTTAATGTAAATGAAAGCCATTTGCATTGGCTTTCTTTAAATTTTTTTTATTTTAATTTTTATTTTTTTAAATTTTAAGAACAATTCTGTAATTCAGGTTCAGTCACTGAATAATTGAGGCTGGAAGGAACTTTCATATGAATGAAGGAAGATTGCTCTGCTCATTCACTATTTTCAAAGAATTGGAAAAAAAAAATCACTCACTGTATGTTAATGCTCCTTGCAGTTTGAACATATCCATGTGCAGAAGGACTGACATAAAAACCAGCCTGTGCTCCTCAGAAGGCATGCTACACTGTGAATGTATTTTTCCTGGCTACAACAAGAGAAGACTAAATTTAGGCGCCACATCCAGTCAAGAAACTTTTTTGAGTATCTGAAACTGTATTATGCTGAAGGGTTCAGATGGGGAAAGGTGTCAGTTTCTGATACGGTACATATCTGCTCCTTTACCTCTGCTCCAGAAATTCAAAATTCAAACACTTCTTCCTATCCTATTCCTTGCTTCTTTTTGTTTAAGAGAAGGGAAACACCAACCTGGTGATCAGCCACATTCCACTAATTCAACAAGGAATTGCAAATATCATGTATCAATTGATAGCTAAAGAATTTGCTGACACTATAGAGAGCATTAATGTTCAAAGAAAAAAATCTGTGGATCAACATGTTCACAAAAACTATCCCTAATTGTTTACTGAAGGGTTTTAGTTCCCTCAAAATGTAAATGGGAGCGAAAAGAGGATCCTAGAAATGTAACATGATTTTAGCATAAAACAGAGCCAACCTGTTTGTAAGCAAAATAGTTGAAGACTGAAATGTCTCTTCTGTTTTCAAATATATGAAATATGTAGTTCAAAAATGTACTTTGGAACCTTTTGGCTGCTTCAGGAAAATCTTCTTGCTGCCTTAAACTGGAGTGATTTTCTTGAGTAAGAAGAAAATAACTTTCTACTTTTTTTGCTGTTATGCATCTGCTCAAATTGCTACTGCCACTTTGTATACAAAAGGTCTTATTCAAACAGCAGTCAATATGTGACATCTCACTAAACTTCGAAACTAAACTGTTGAGGCAACTCCAGAAAAACATTATGTTTTGTGTAATAATATTTCAAAGGGAATTCTTTTAAAAACAGTACTTGCAAGTATGCTCCTTCCTTTTACTAAGTGCTTTAGAATAAAAAACTAACACCTAAATGTGTTATTAATCTAAAATTTAAACTTTCAGTTTCATCTGCAAGGGAATGGTAATTACGGGGAAAGTAAAGCAAATTTAGATGGAACTTTTATAATTTCCTGAATTTTACACTGTCTCTCTTTCTTCATTCCTCTTCTCAGCCTGAGATTTTTTTAAGAAAACACGGCTATGTGCACATCTTCCATTTACAAGCGTGACATTAAGCAAGGATTAAACTTTAAACCTTCTGGCAGCCCACTGAAATCACTAGCCTTAGATGAAAAAACACCCAGAAGTTCTCATCAAACACTCGATCCTAAACAATCTGATGCCAGATACTGTTCTCATTAGGAAAAAAAAACCAGGAGTGTTCCAAGTGGACAAACATTATTTACTTGCTCCCAGTGGCAACCCAGCAGTGATGGTCAGGCTGTGCATGGCACAGGACACAGCTCTGCTGGCTGCTGCCAGGGGATCTCCTTCATGAGTGCCACAGCAGCTGGATTGACCAACGGGAGGCACAGCACATGGCCACAGTTTGAAGGCAAAGTCACAGCTGTCAGACTCTGCTTTCTGCTGCAAACAGTGCAGACACCTTCAAGCCTCAGATACGATATCTTTATTTCATTGCAAAAGTGATGTCTGGCTGCAGAGCTGGGCTTTGAAAAGAAAGGAACTGAACAGTTTTCAGTTTAACTTCCCTCCTGCATGTAGGGTGCACACCAGCTCATCTGATTTTGTTATCTGCAGTGTAGAGATTTACCTCAGAATTGGTGACCCCAGGCTCCCTTTAGATATGATGAAGGGCTAGAGACATTTCTAAGCTGTCACTCATCTAGTCTATTTTAGCCACCACCTTCAGTGACAGATGAATTATGGCTCTGATCTACCTATTTTTCTCAATTGGCAGTAAAGGGAACCTGGAGTAAAAAGCTCAGATATAGATTTCTTATGCATGCATCTCACTCTCTGCAGTGTCCTAATTGAACTCCCTAAGGATTTTTTTTTACGAAGAGAACTGGCTAAAATCTTTCCTGACAGTGATGTCCATCTACTTTCAAAAACCAGTTTCTCTTCAAGGAAGTAACTTTTTTATTGTTTGAGATTGAAAGTAAGTATCTTAAAATGTTTTTATACACTTACTTGCAGTCTAAAGAATGTGGTTGCATATGTAAATAAAGAATTTTTTTCAAGCAAAACCTTACAGTGAGCACTCTCGCTCTTTTTTTTTTTTTTTAATAAATAAGGGAGGGTTTAAACACAGTCATTCAATCAAAATTCAGTTGTGCCCAAAATCTTCATGTTTAGCATTTGTATTCTGAATAGCTCTGAGAATATAATTTAGGACTTAGTGAAATGTAGAAGTTTCCTTTTGGCTAGATTTTTTTATTTTCAATTTAAAGGTTAGCTGGAAGGTTTGGAAGAACAATTTAGTCATCCCACAAAAGGAAAAAAAAAAAAGGGACTGTGATTGGAATGAGTCCAGGATGTTTAAGAGATGATTTGATTAAAAGAGACATCTCTCCTGAGTGTTAATTGAGCTTTATAACTTTCATGGACAAAGCAATAATCAAACATATGTCCAGAAACAACAACTAGCCCCTCTGCATCTGTCAGTGTGAGCTCTGTACAGTTCTGGAGTTTTTCCCATTAGATGTGTTCTAGGAGGAGCTTTGAGAACAGCAGTGTCAAGAGTAGGAAGCCTGGAGACTCACAGAGTACCAAGTCTGACTGACTCAAGATTTCCAGAAATCCTCATGAGCCCATGCAGCCTGGAAACTGAGCAACCCTTTACACATATAATAAGAATAAAAATGGAAAACCATGCTAGGCATTACTCATTCAATACTTATCAGAGAAAATAATCCATATCTTCCCAATTTTGTGAGTGTACTTCAGTACGTTACATTTACAGTAATGTAAATCCATAATTTACGTTACAAATTTTGTTTGTAATTCAACAAAAAGTATTTTAAGCCTTCAGTTTTAACTAAAGATCCTTGGGGATGATTTCCTCCAGCATACACAGTGTGAACCCCTTCCTACAACTGTGTGGGAATTTCACTCAGAAAATCACCACTATTGGGACTCAGTGCCACTGATCTCAATATTTATATTTACCTCTTCCAGCACAATAAAATTGAGGATTCTGTTTGTAAATTTCTCCTCGGCCAATGGAAAGCACTTGTGACCCCCAGTTCATTTGGGCTGCGAGATGAAAATATTCTGCAGACCTTTCTTTTTCCCTGTGATTGCTGGAGGTGCAATTTGACAATCTTGTTCACTTCTCCACAAGCTGCAACATTAAATTTGTCTAAATGGGAGAGCTGGAATGAGGTGAGCTTGTTCCATCAGGCATTGCAACAGGATGAGGAGATTAATGGGACTTTTTCTACCTCCCTTCTCAGGTAACAGCAGAAACAAGTGATCTGTTTTTTTTCAATTTCACCAAATGCTTTCTGTCGGTGTCCCTCTGCTCTTCTTCACCCCTATGCTCCTCTTTGCCCATACCTCCTTTTCCTAAATTGAGGAGTTATCCATAGCTTAGTGGTGATGATTTAGTCACAACAGCAGCAGTTCACTAACAGCTGTCACAGCATCCACCACCCACGACCACTTGGTCACCTCAAAATCCATGATGTTGAGGATGGGCTGAGCTTGAGCTCTTCAGATTGATTGTGCTCTCTTTTCTCCAGAGGCAGGAGAAGACTTTTACCATCTCCATCAGTCTTTGGGAGAAAAATTCTTCTTGAGCTGAAATCTGGTATGTAGTTTGACACTGTATGCAGGCAAACTATGTGACTTCTTTGATCATCTGTCTCCACTTATCTTTGTGGCTGGATGCTCCATGCTGACAAATTTTATAGCATGTGATTGGGTAGATGGAAGAGCCTGTCATTTGTCGGTTAGCTATTTTTTTTCTTTTTAATTGAATAACATTTGAGCAGGTTGATGAGCCTGAAAGAAAAGACCATGCAGGTATTTTATAACAGATATCTGTCATCTTCATGACAGGCATATTTTAATTTATACAACTTTTTTTGCATATGATATATCAACATTTTTTCATGAATGTCATAATCAATATCCACTATTTCATTTTCTACAACACCTTTTTTGCTCGATATCCTTCACTAAGAGTCATTTAGACACATGATGTATGGGATCTCCTCCTTCAGAAGTCAAGTTAGGACTGCATCATTTTTTTTTCCAGAAAATTGAAATAAAATAGGAAAAGTCAAGATAGAAAAGGAAATAAACAGTGGAAAAAAATTAACAGATTAGAAGTGTCTTAGAAGAGTGTAGTGACCTTCAGAAGCAGTATGGATAACTAAAACTGAGTATTAGCTGTATGTTTTGTTCTTTGGCAGGTATAAATGAAATAATTAGGAAACAATTGCAAGAACTGTTAAGGTAAGTCACTAATTTTTTTTGGTTGGTTGGTTGGTTGGTTGGGTGTTTTTTTGTTTGGTTTTTGGTTTTTTGGTAAAGAAGAGTCCCTTTACTCCCAGAAGGAAACTGAGATGCTCAGTGTTCCTGTAATATTATGCATATATTTCCAATATTTTAACCCAGAAAACAGGAAGACAGTTGATGTTCTGGCCAACAGCTGAAGCTGTATTTCAAAATCTCTGAAACTATCAGTTAAAAAAATACAGTCTTTTAAAGAAGGATGAAATGGAATTTTGTATTTTAAGGGACTCTTGAAGATCCTGAGAGGAATTTTTGATGTTTGGATTTAACTGTATCTGGGTTTAGATATACTTTGGATCTTCTTTGGGTGGCTCTGAGTGACTGATACCTTTCACTCTACTGATACGATGTGCCAGCATTAAACTTTTAGTTTGAGAGAGGATTTGTTTAATGTCGCAAAGAGGCACATACCTCATTATTTCCACCAGTGGAAATCTCCAGGTTAATTCTGAAATGAGCCCAGTCTCTTTCACTGTCAGAAATGGAGGTAGTAGCTCCGTGTGCTGTAGTCTGAGAATTTACAGGGGGGACTTGGGGATCTAGGTGAGCCTCTGAAAGGGCTGTAAGCAATTGATGTCCACATAGTTCATGTTGTGCATGAAAAGGAAAGAAATTACAACTGGAGATTCACTACAACTGAAGAAGGAAGATCCAAGGCCAGGTCCCAACAATCTGTCATTTTACTACTGATAACTATCTTCAGTGAAGAAGGGCAAGGGGATAAAAAAATTTTAACAAAAGACAGAAAATTGAAGAAGATTATTGAAGTGCTCCTCTGAGACTAGAAATGCAAAGATCCAAGTGCAATCTAAAACATCTAGCAGAGGGGAAAGAGTGGGCCTTCAAAATGGTGATTGAAGCAGTTGTATGCAGTATCTTAAAGTAAAAAAAAGCATATGTTAATGGGAAAGCCTAGGCTGCTGTTAATATTGGTAAAAAGGAGGGAGATCTGGAATATACCCTCAATGGAGAATATGTTCCTTTAACAGGTAGTAGTTCTATGGCTCCTCAGGATATTGAACTCCCCTCCAGAATTTTTTTGATGTGCTAATTCTATAACTGCATGAGTTGCAACCAGGGCTAGTATGCGCTAGCATGACATTTCATCAAGCCCTTCGGAAGTGAAGTAGCTGAAAAGCAATCCCAGAAGGTTTAGGGCATTGTTTTCTAAAGCAACACTGATTTAGGAACTAATGGAGATCTTCCCTTGGTGGCTATTTGGAGCTGGTGCAGCTGAATAAAAAATTAACAGTAAAAGGGATTAAATTTATTTTGTCATTAAGTTTTATGTTAGATGATTTCCAAATGCTGAGGTAGACTTTGTGATTATAAATTGTGAAATGTGTATATTTGAGTCATAAACTAATCAGTAAGGGCTTTTTTGATAATCTCTGTTCCAGAAATTTTCCTCATGGCTACATCTACATTTACCAGAATACATACAAGCAAAATCTATTGTTCTTAAGTGTTGAAAAATGCTGAGGTTTTCAGTTAAAATGCAGATTTGAATTTGTATATCTTTATTAACCTGACATTCAAATCACAGTTTAATGCAATTTCCAAGAGACTAAGAAACCTACTTTTAGTAGGTACTTGGTTTGAATGTTTTTTCATATTGCATTTGCTGCTTTTCTTGGACACGTGAGCAACATTTTTATTGGCTCAAGCAGAGAACAGCTGGCTGATCCACAAAAAGTAAAGCCATGAATGAATTATTCTGCTTGTCATAAACATATAAAATAAACTCATCTGCTGCAGCAAACAACCCAGTATTTTTTGTTTATTTTGCATATTTTAGAAAAGCTATTTTATAGAGTAAAAATAAAAGACTTTCAGGAAAGTTTTACTGGGATTGCCTCTATCTGCTCCTTTCACCTGGCAGAATCTTTGGTTGCAAAGAGCTGTAGTCATTTAAGTGAAGCATATGCATCTATTAGTCTCTTTCACCTGGCTGAGCTTTGGCTTACTCAAAGCCACAGTAATTGAGATAAAGCAAATTCTGATACATTTGAAAATGAAGAACGACTTTACAGCATATTTCCTGCTGTGGATCATGGTCCTGGGTGACATGCTCTCTCTAATCATTGAAAAGCAGGACCCTGAGACCTATCTCTAAAACGTTTTTTTTATATTGTAAGGTGGTTACACCAAAAGTCATCTAGATTTTTTCTTTTGGTGGGTTGGGCATAGGTAACTGCAAATTAACTCTCAATATTATGTACACTATTGCTGTTAAAAAATGAGAAATCTACTTTGTGGATGATTTTTGCCTCTCTGACTGTGCTGTGCTGGCAATTTTCTTTCCAGCAATACCAAGCAATTTCCAGCTCCTCTGTAAGGCCATCACAGACTTATTGTACTCAGGCTAACTTATTCCTTTGTTATTCCTTCCCTCCTTCCTGTTAACACTGGGCTGGGGTTTTTTGGCATTCCATCTGCTTGAGAAACTGCTGGCAAAAGGGAATGTGGCCAAATATTTGCTCCTTTTACCCTGTTCCTGTCATAAAAGCTGCTGGTGATGACACACCTACCATATGGCATTTGTTCATGGGAGATTTACTCCTGGGGAGTTCAGGTCTAGGTGGACATAGGGCAGGTGTGAGTTCTGCCTACACATGAGTAATCTCTCTCTTCCATGGCAAATAGTGTATACCCAAGGTAGTCTTTGGAAGAGCTGATGTCGTGCTTCTTAATTCTTAGGGGATTTACAGTCTGTGGAAATTCTAGGCATACAAAGGTGAGAGTAAGGGGTCCCTAATGCAAATCTGGGAACCCAGCATTGCACAGCCTTGTGGGTTTTCTTTGACTCCCAAGGGGAATTGGATAGAAGACACTGGGTAGGGATTGAGGTTCTTATTTTGCGAGGAAGGGCTTCTTTAAAACTGGACGTCCTGATACCACACATATACTTTGTATGCTTAACGTCCTTGAGGCACTAGCTTAGACAGGAGTTTACATCTTGGGGCTGGCATGAATTTGGCTTGTTTTCTGCCTCTGTGCAGAAGCCAAAAGCCATCTCATTTAATTGTCATGGACTTTGTCTTGCTACATCCTGCCAAAACACAGTTTAAGATCCAGCATGGCAAATCAGGTAATAATTGCCTTAGCACACAAGGTAATGTGTGAAGTAATGTGTAAAAATCTCTCAGAGTGAGAATTCAGTTTCTGTGATCCACACAAAATTCAGTGCTGCTAAAAAATGGCCTTTTAAAAACTCTTCTACCAGAATCAGGACAAGGTCCAAGAGTTGGTTGAACAGTTAATTGTGCATCCACAATATGACCACTCCATGCTGCTTGCTTTCTCCCTGGTAAGGCATAAAGGTATCTGTTCAATGAGTCTGCTGTTCCCAAAGAGCCTTGTATCTCTGTGGGATAAGAAAACCAATTCCTCAGGGCTGTTAGGAAAATCCCCAAGACTGGTCTGCTTACCCTGTTCTTTAAATTGCCACAGCACAAGAGATCAGCTGAGACTGTAGAACTCATCCCTGCTTGCCCTGCTGTTTTCTCTGTTCCAGTGTTACTGAGCTCTTCTGTCATGTTTTCCAGCTGCAGTGTGTTTACCCTAGAGAAGCCAGCAAAAAAACCAAAAAAATATAATACAATTCTCTTGGATTGACTGTGTTAATTGCCAAAGACAATAAATCAGCAAGAATTTTGTGTTACACCAAACTAATGAGAACTTTGATAGATATCTTTTTCCACATTACTTGTTCTCAAAATATCTGAACTGTCAGCCCCCCTCACAAAGGTGAAGCAGTATAAATTTTACTTCTAATTTTGCTTATGTGCATAAGATGTGGCTGTTGGTATGGAAACTGCTATTTTTTACTAATTTCCTAAAAGTAAATTCCAGTTGCCCTCTTGTCAGTCTGTAAATTGTTTGGAGTTAAAATCAGTGTTTTTCAGAAGCTCATGTGTAAGTTTTAACTGTTCCACCTTTACACAGTCTTTGAAAAGTTTGTGCATTATTATTAGAACAGATTAGATAAATTGTAGTAACAAGAAACTGGAGGAGAACATGATAAATCAGATTTTTTTATAAGTATTGCTATACTTTCTGAAGGAGAGCCAAGCTACAATGATTGTACATTTAGTCAATTTGTTCTTGCAAGAATCTGAGGTCAAAGTAGCTTCTCTCCCACAGACAGTCATATCCTACAGATCATTTTGTCCTTTGGTAGAAAGAAAATGCACTATATTTTTTTAAACATTAGCTAAGTATCTCAGGAAAAATGCGACTTCTCTGTAAATTTTCCTGATCTAAGATGACAGAGTAATTTTCTCATCTATAGTTCAATTTTATTAGTTTGATTACCTGCTTTGAATATCCATTGTTTGATGACTTGGACATATTCATCACGTCTCTAACTTATGACCTTGCCTTCTGCTATGGAAACAAAAAAAAACCAAAAAAAACAACAACAACAACAACAACAAAAAGACTGCTCCTAGAACTTATGCAGTGGCTTGATCTATGCAATTTTTGTATTTGTTTTTAATAAGGGGCCATCTTAATAAAATCCTTATTTATTCTAATCTGTTCGATGTTACTTGGCGAATTACGAAGGCGCCATTTGCATGATGCTTGTCTCTACTTCCTAAAATAGTACCACACTTTTCACAGGTTGTCTCAATGACACAGAAGCATCCTTCTAGTCCAATGTTTCAATTGTGTAGCAATCCTTTAGCAAATTACAAAGAAATCTGTCTTTCCTGATTTCCCTTATTTCATGAGGAATTTTCTGGATAAGATTTAGGGCTCCAGTTCTTCAGTATATTTTGCCATTCCAGGTTGAGCCTACTGCAGGCCACTCTAGAGGGGCATCCTAGGAATATGGTGGGCATTGCCTTAATCTTTGTGTCTGCTCTGTTCTGCAGTTCAGCTTTAGCCACTTTCTTTTCTGAATCTTCATTATTTATTCCATTCAGAGTAAAAGGAGCATTTTCCCTAACCTCTCCAAAGGCACACTTCCTGCTCCCAGCATAACCTTCTTTGTCTAAGCAGTTTTCAAGTTTCTCAAATATAATTTTTCCAAACAAAAGAATCAACTGTAAGAAATAAAATAAGCATTTTCTTTGTAAAATGGTGGCATACGGATAGCTGTGGCAACCCATTTCTTGTTTGCAAAAACAATGTTGTAGGGTAATAAATTATTGCAAAAGTACAACAAAACCTTGTAATGACCTCCACTCTCTTGTTTACTTTATTGTCAAAATTTGCAAGTTCATAAACATACGGCATACACTTCGTCAGTGGAGAGATGTATATCAGGCTTTCAGCTCTCTCTCTACTCCTCCCTCTGAGGACTGAGAAAAGCTTAAAGCTGTCACAGTGAAGTAGACTCTTGTAAAGAAGGATTTAGCTCAGTGGTACTTAAAGGTTAATGAATTTTACCCAGAGACTGAGTAATCTTTTGGACTAGCAGTGGCTCGGGTACTTGGCTCAGTAACTTGTGGAATGGTTAGATTATGAGAATGCCTACATTACAGCTACCTAAATACTCTCTTTATTCCTCCCAGCTTTCTCTCTTAAATTTTCATCAAAACAACCTAGTTATACACAGAAAATTTGTATTAAAATAACCTTTGCATTTTGTATTTTGTAACTAAATGTGAATCTTCCCATTTACTTCAGGGGACTTTACATCTAGCACTAGAGATGTTTTTTTCCAACTGTCTTGTACTCTGTCATTTGTTCTGCTGAAATTATAACCTGAGTGGAAAATTGTAAGTCAGGAAGCTTCACAAAAGAAAGAAAGCAAATATACCCAAATCCTATCAAGGATCACATTGGAACTTTGTTATAATGGGATTCAACAAAACAGTATTTCTCAGACTCTACATAGCCTATTTTTTGAGAGCATGATATTTCATGCAAAAGTCCTGATTCCTCTCGTAATTTTCACACTGTTATTATAGCTTCCAGAAAACAGAAAGTCTGTTCCAGGAAAAATGATATCTTATCAAAAGTGTCATACAGTTTTCCTGGTATTTATTCTACAATTAGTGCAGCAGTCTTTCCTTTGCATTTCCAGCTGATAAACTCATTTTTTCCAGCAGAAGTCCTTGCCTTAAGTCCTGAAAGACAGACTTGTATCTTGGCTACTGCATTTTGGTATTTGCAATGCCACAGCCTGGACTCATAGTTTCTTCCCATCCAACAAGCAAATCTTTTCCATGAATTGGACCTATTAACTTTCAGTCACCAGCAACACCTTCCTGCTTTTTGTCCCAATCCATGAAAAAATTAAACCACTTCCATCATTGATACCCAAGGAACTCTGTGAGTTGTCTCTCATTTCTAAGGCCTTGATGACTAAGAAAAGCTTCCTCCCATCCCAGTTTACTACTTGCTTTACAACCCTTGTGCAAATCCCACTTCACTTAATTAAATAATTCCTCAAACATACCTAAAATGGCTAAATAGCTAATAAAACCCAATTTATGCACTCTTTCCAAATTTCATCTAACCCGAAAAAGATTGTTATTATGGATATCAGGCTGATCTGGCATGCTTTAACTTATGTGAACATATATGAATCATATACTGAGAAAACCCCAGAGAATGGAGTGGTGGGGAGAACCTGTCTCCTGTAAACCATGGTGTCCAAGGTAACTGTCCTAACTCTGGCTGTTACAGTATTCATGAAGGAATTGTTATCCATGGTAAGCAATCACAAAATTCATCTGGTACAGAACAGAGGGATAAATCTTGCCTTTTTTCTCACGAATACAGAAGGATTGTTGTGTGGCAGAACTGTATTCTTATTGACTAAAGTAGGAATCATGTTTATTTTGCTAAATAAAAAAGGAATAGTAGATCAGACATTTCAAAGTTCAGCATCTTCTGGAAGAAACCTGGGCAAAGAAACAGGAAGTGTGCCCTGGCATCTTAGCCACAATTGCAACCTTTAACTTACTCTAGAGCTGCTTCTTCCATTTAATGTAATGTTTCCAGTATCCAGACTGGCTTGAGTGGGAGTAAGAAGCATCTTCAAGTTACTTCAACTTTCCTTTGTATCCCACAATTCATTCACTGCCATCAATCTTTAATATCCACATACAACAAAGAGTCCTGAGTGTTAAAATCATCTTTTTGTTCATTCCTAGGTTACTGAATCTAAATATTACATGACTTTCCACATTAACAATACAGTTCACACATGAAGAAAAACCACTAGCAATCACTTATTTCTTAAGGAACAGAAGAAGTACAAACTTACTTAAATTATACAATTGTTTGAAATTTTCTAATAAAAGTATTTAAAAAGTATTAACTGCTATGCAGCACCGAAGAAAAGAGGGACATAGAGTCACCTCTATGCATAATCTCACAGCTGATCTGTTAAATTGGCCATCATTTCTCAGTAGCAGATGGTAAAAAATGTTATTAGACACCTTTAAATTCTAAACCTTTTGCTTATCAATCGCCTCTGAAGGCATTTACAACAATTTACCCCACAAGCTAAAGATTTTGGTATTTCTAGTTGAAAACACAGACATTCAAAAAACATATTTTTTAACATATTTTTAGATATTTAACATGTGTTAAATGCTTACTGGAAGGTTGGAAAAAGAGGAAATCTCTCTGTCAATCACCCCTTTAAAGGAAAGTACTTGTGTACACTCTGATGAAAAAAGCCAAATTATTATAAAAGCATACAGAGATAAAATTTATCAGTGTTGTTTCCAAAAAGGGAATATAAATTTAGTTAAATATTTTAGATGAGGAACTGTCAATAAACCTCCTTTCAAATGGCTGAGCAGAACTTTTTAGACTGTGGCCAATTACATGATCTCAACCTCCCAGCAAAAGAAACAATGGTCACTTTCTGGTTCAAAATAGTGTACTTCTGAGTTACACCCCGATGCCCCTCTCCATTGTGCTTGCCAGTTAAGTCTTAAGTCCTTCTGTATTTTCTCAGAAAAAACTCCATCAAATTCAGGGTTGTCCTCTGTTTCCAACTTTATAGCTCACATAAGCATTTTTTGTGGCATGGATACATTTTTTTGCTTTACGTTGACAAAAACTTACTGAGCAAGGTCAATAAACACAGAAGCACTACACTAAAAAGAAATGTCCTTAAGCAGTGACATCTTTGTGTATGTTGCTTTACTCTTGAGCTTCTGCCTGTCACAACAACAATACCTCTTTGTCAAGGGCAGGTAAGAACAGACAGGAAACAAACGAATTGAAATCCCTGATGTTTGTCCATTACCATCTGCTTATTGTTACATGATGAAGAAGAAAAAAATATAATTTAAAATGAAATTTTAATAGATATTTCATACTTTTAAAAATTAAGCAAATTTTTCTCATCTTTTCATGCTTCCTTTACATAATTTTTATTATTTTAGATCTCTTTGCCACATCTTATCTCTCTCCTGCTTTCTCCACCTTCTCTAGCCACCTCCATTTCCTTTTAAGTGACATTGCTAAAGGGATTCAACCTTTAGTAGTTCAAGAAAGACACCACCTCCGGCATCTTCCTTGCTTTATGCAGTCAAAACAGCTCTGAAGTCTCCATCCAGTTTTAAAGAAGTGGTGCAGTCCATCACACATCTTTTACTCTAATTTGTCGTTTGTTCTAGTTTCCATCCACTTCTCCTGATGTCAGTACTTTATTTCCCTGTATACTTTACTGGCCTCTTAATGAGAAATTATTTATATGCATATTTTTCCTTCATTCAGTCTAGATATATCTCTCTCACATGACCCAGTACAAGGTTTATCCTTGGAATCCAGCTAGGAAGAAGTGTCTTGACTATGCCTGTTCTCCCATCTGACACAATTAGTTTTACTGGACAGGCACACACCAGTCACAGGGTGGGATATCAAGGAAGGAGGCTGTGGGATGAATATATTATTTTAGCAGGCCAGGTTCGCCCTCTGTGGCCCTGGTCAAGACAAATCATGTGGAAGGGAACATATGTGATCAGTGCAACAGTGCTGAGGAGCTAAAGACATCGACTTGATTGTGGCATGTTCATCACAATGACAACTGATTCTAGTAAGGACTATGAGGAATTAATTTTTTACTGATGAATGGAATATATTTATGTTATGCTGTAAAAGAAAGAGTAAGAGGAGATGGAAAAGAAAGAGAGTGTGAGAGGGATAACATGAGGGGGGAATTCAGCCAGATTAGAAGAGTTGAAAGGCAGGAGTTGTTCAAATCTCCATAGGTGGGAAAGGATAATGAACTAAAAAGTGCAGAATGAATGGCAAGAGAAAGGGATGCAGTGAGATTATATCAGAGTTTTGACTGTATTTTTTTGTTATACATCATTAAAGAGCCACTGAGATCCTGTGAAAAGGTGAGAAAAGTTTGATTTGAAAGTAAAATCTGTCATTTAGTTTGCCAGTCATGTAAGAACCAATTTCAAACAGAATGACTAAAAAAGTATTTCTTAAAACCAGTGGTGGCCACAATTTGGGCTGTGATATGATCGGATAACTAAAAGATATTATGGACGACTCATGGTTAGTGCTTATGGGGTTAAATAAAATTTTCTGCTTTTATACGATTTTCTTAGGTGATGCTGAATATGATGTACAGAAAACTGAAACCTGTATTTCCCAAAGGTCATCACGCAGTGAGGTACTAGGTAACCACCATTTAAATGAGAGGCTATACTATAAGTGGCCTCTTTCACTTCATGATCTTAACAGAGGATAAACCAGTTTTGTAGATGTCATAATTTCTTAGAATGTTTCTTCTTCATTAAACTCAGTTCATTATCTCATTTGCTTAGGTGAAAGATGAATTTAATATTTCACTTTAATTAGGCACTGGAATTATGTCATATTTAATTAGTTCAGCCTCCCACTGAGACATGATTGCACACATAGTGTTTTAAACATTTAGTAATATTCTATGATATGTATGAATTTTTTTGTCAAAATTGCGGTACAAACACTCACAATTGATTGTAATATTTTCAGAAATGGGAGATTTAACCATGAGCTTTGGTTACTGCATATTGTCGTACTAAGAAGAATAAAAGTTATTTGTAAACAAGGCAAAACCTCCAACCCTTTAACTAGGAATATTTTAGGCTGTTTTATTACTTTAATGATACTCATTCCTTGGAATCAAGCAGAGGATCTGAGGCCTATTTTGACTTCTTTATATTCTTTATCTAAAAAATATAAGTTGCTATTTTCAGGTGGATGGTAACTGGTGAAAAAGCAGGCAAACAGAACATGGAGTACTTCATAGGCTGAGGAATGTGAGAGTGAAATCTGGACAAAACAAGAGTTCTTGCCTTTGAAGACAAGAACTCTTGCACTGCTAGTTCCAGAAAGATGTGCTTTAGGATGTCCTCACTCATATGATATAAGCTGGACTGCTTAAGAGAATAAGGTGGCAATTTTCTGAATTTTGACATGTTGTTATTATTTTGCACAGGACTGCATAGGAGGCAATGTGCTCAATTGAGTCAATTGTTTTGTTTACCGTATAAAACTCACATTAGAAACCTTTTGGTTTCAACTGGAGTAGACCTAATTTTCTTCCTAACAGCTGGTACAGTATGCTGGTTTTGATTTGAGGTGAGAATAATGCTGATAACACACCAACATTTTAGTTGTTGCTAAGTGCCACTTACCTTGGGACAAGGACTTTTCAGCTTCCCAAGCTCTGCCAGTGAGCAGTTGCGCAAGAAACTAAGAGGGAATTCAGCCAGGACATCTGATCTGAACTGAGAAAAAGGATATTCCATACCATAGAACATCATGCTCAGTATGTAAAATGGAGGATTTAGGTCAGCAGGGGCCTATTGCTGCTCAGGTATGGGCTGGGCATCAGTGAGTGGTGACCAACGTGAATGTGCATCACTTGTTTCTCTTAGGTTTTATTCCTCTCACTTTTTCCTTCTCATGGCTATAGTACTACTATTACTACTACCACTACCAGTATCTATTTATTTATTTATTTTCATTTTTCTTATCTCAACCTACACATTTTGCATTTTTCCAATTCCATTCCCCATGTCACTGGCTGGGGCTGGGAGGACTGTGTGAGCAAGTGGCTGTATGAAACTTGGTTGCTAGCTAGGGTTAAACCATGACAACTTTGTAGTCAGACATTAACTTTTATGACCAGAAATCCCATAAAACCAGCTGTCTCTTGTAGTCTAAGCTTGTACTTAAAAGTGAAAAATGCTTGGCTCCTTTCACCTTGTTTACCCTCTACATCTGTAGATGTTTTGGATCAAGCACACTGCTGAAAAATAAATAATACTTGCTTTGCTCAAGCTGTTGAGGTTCTCTTTCCAAGCATATCAGCCCTCTTTTTGAAAAAATAAGCAGCAACAATTCAGCACAGCCACACTGAAGAGGGTTATGGAGGGCTAGTGTCAGGTCTGCTGCTCACTTCCAGAAAGTGTCTAGGGTGGTACTGGTTTTTATGTTGGAAAAGTTCTAGAAAAAAGTTGCTGCCAGGCCTTTATGTTCCTGCCCATAACTAAGTGCTCACCACCAGAGAAAAATGGTGAACTTTCACATGTCTTGCTCCAAGAGATCTTTTTGTAGAGCTCTATTATCATTGTATTTGAGGGGCTGCAAATAAAAAAAGTCCTCTTTGTTGTTTTTTCACTTACAAAAAAATCCACTGTGAAGTTATAGTTTTGGAAAATTAACTGGGCACATTATCTAGTTGCTACAGAAACCTCTCTGGAATAAAATGAAAGGCAAGCAGAGGGAGCACTGACCAATGCTAATTTATAAAAGAATACTGAGTTTCATTGATTTGTGGCGAGTGATATCACCTCGCTTTTATTTATTAGCAAAATGTCTGAAAGGAGATATCTCTTACTTTGCCCCCTGGACAAAAATACATACACAATCACTACTTTGCACTTATGGTGCATTAGTCATATTAGCCTGGTTAGTAAAAGAAGGGTTATTATAGTACTGAGCCTTATCTGCAACAGACATAAGCAGTGTTGTTGCTCTCTCCAAAAATATTTCTCAGTACTGCAGTCCCTCAGAAGCCACAAAACAATGTGCAGTGTTTTAACTTTGACTGACTGCCCACCCAGCTCTCTCTCACTCCCCCTCCTCAGCAGGACAGGTGTAGAAAACATAATCAAAGGCTTGTGGGCTTGTGGGTAAAGACAAGGATAGAAAGATTGCTCGCCAACGACCGTAGCAGGCAAAAGAGACTTCCCTTGGGATTATTTAGAATAGGATAGTGAGGAACAAAAACAAAACTAAAAGAACCTCCCCCTCTTCTTCCCCTTCTTCAGAGGTGCATCTCTTCTGATTCTTTTTCCATCTCCCCCCACCAGCAGGCCAGATGTATTGGGAAAGATGTGGTCAGTCCTTAACACTTCTTTGCCATTTCTTCCTTATCACATTATTATGCTAGTCCAATGAGGGGTTCCTCCCATGGGGTACAGTCCTTCATAAACTGATCCAGCATGGACCCCTTTCACGGGCTGAAGTCCTTTGAGAGCTGTTCCAATGTGAGCTCTTCCCATGGGACACTATCCCTCAGGAAAAAACTGCTCTAGCATGAGTGCCTTAGGGGCTGCAGTTCCTGCCAGGAGCTGTATCCAGCATGGGCTTGCCATGGTCTGATACTTCTTTCAGGGCATATCCACTTCTTCTATGCAGGGTACTCCATGCACTGCACTGTAGGTATCTCCTTCAGCCTGGTTCTCTAGGGGGTGCAGGAAAACAAGGCAAGCCATTGTGGTCTTCTGCAAGAGCTCCAGGGGGATCTCTGCTCTGGCACTTCTCTCTCCTTATTCGCTGACCTTGATGTCCACAGAGCTTTTCCTCTCACATATTCTCAGCTGTGCCACACCGTCTCAGTGCAGTGTTCTTTTGGCCCTTCTTGAACACATTATCACAGAGCTGCCACCAGCATCCCTGATGGTCTCATATTTGGCCAGTGGCAGGTCCAGTCTGAAGCCAGCTGTAACTGTCTCTGTCTATGGTGGGGGCAGCTCCTGACATCTTCTCACACAGAGGCCACTCCTGCAGCAATGCCCTCTAAGTCAATTCCTTGACATGTACAGCATATACAGAACACTGAGTTGTTAGCATCTTTCTGCAACATGGTTTATCTAGCTTGGATGCTTTTTCTAAGGATGACCTTATAATATAAGGCATAGAATCCAGATTCAACCCCTTTATAAATGGCTTTTTCTGCTGAACCCTTGAATGGCTGAAACAGAGAAAAAGTGGGATGCTTACCTCACACCCTGGGATAGGGTAGATCAGCATTTTTGACTACGAAGCTGATGGGTACAGTCTGGTTGCCCAAGGAAAAAGAAAGCTTGTAAAATCTTTCTACAAAAATTCTGCAGCAAGCTAAATCCTGGGAGTTGAAAGCCTCTCTTCCCACTGAACAAGGCACTTAAACCCAGCTGAATCAGCTTTCTCCCTAATTTATCTTTGTCATTATCATCGGTTCTTATAAAGACGTATGGTTTTTCCTCTTGTATGGTGACTCTACTTTGCATCTAAAACAGCTAATCCACTCCTTGTCTGCTGTGGTTTCCATCTGTCAGTAGATGGTGGAACATGAAAGTATGCAGGGTGAGGATCAAAATGCTTTATCAAGTGGAAAGGACCAGAGCAGAAGAAGGGTAGTGAGTCCATGTATCCTCTGTATTTTGATAAATCAAAAATGATGGACTATTTTCCTCTGATATAACAGTTACCTCTTTAAACCATATTTAATGATATGTCTTCACAGACATAGTTCTATGGTTTTTTCCTTAGGAGAAACAACATCTTGTAATCTGCATAGGTAATCTGCCATTACAAATGTGAGGAAGGACAGAATACAGAACTGCAGAATCATTTAAGCTGGAACATACCTTTGAGATAATCAGGTCCAAGCTATGACTGAACACAACCATGTCAACTAGACCATTGCACTAAAAGCCACATCCAGTCTTTCCTTAAATATCTTCAGGGATGGTGACTGCACCACCTCCCTGGGAAGCCTATTTCAATGTCTAATCTTCTTTCTATGAAGAAATTACCCCTAATATCCAACCTAAACCTTTCCTGGTACAATTTGAGACTGTGTCCTATTGTTCCGTCCCTGGTTACCTGGGAGAAGAGCTGACCCCTTCCTATCTACAACCTATTTTCAGGCAGTTTTAGAGAACAATAAGGTTCCCCTGAGCTTCCTTTTCTTCAGGCTAGACAACCTCAGCTTCCTCAGCTGCTCCTCAAACACCTATGCTCCAGATCCTTCACCAGCTCCATTGCCCTTCTCTGGGCATGCTCCAGCACCTCAATGTCATTTTTGAATTGAGGGGCCCAGAACTGGACACAGAACTTGAGGTGTGGCTTCACCAATGCTGAGCACAGGGGAAAAGTCCCTTCCTTATTCTTACTGGCCACACTATTGCTGATACAGGCCAGGATGTCATTTGCCTTCTTGGCCACCTGAGCACACTGCACAGCTCTGGCACATACTCATTGTTTTAAATTCTTGCTGAAAACACTATACGCCCAATGCAAGGTAATAGCTCTCTGAACAACCTGGTCTAGTGAAAGGCATCCCTGTCCATGGCAGGAGAGATTGAAACTAGGTGATCTTTAAGGTCTCTTCGAACCCATCCATTCTTATGATTCTGTGGTTCCATTATCAGCGCAGTCTTTTACTGCACATGACACATATATCTGCAGAATAAACTACATCCCATGATTATATCCCGTCAGTTTAGTTCATCACAGTTTAACAAACCACTAGATCATAGCATGTCCTTCTACCTAGGCACTGTCTAAAAAGATAACTGGAACTACTATAGACCTTAAAAGTCGCAAGATGTTTTTGTTGTTGTTGTTTTTGCAATTTACCCTGTTTTTTTCTTTATGGATGGAAAAAAAAAATGTAGACCGTTTCTAAATCAGAAAGAGAAGAAAATTACTGTGAAGTCCAGTGCAATTCATTGTTACATCTGAAGGTGTTCAGTGAAGTGTTGAGTTGTGCTGTTTAACTCCTACTTCCAGAAGCAATATGCTCAGTAGGACACAAAAACCTGATGATTTAAGTTTTCTCGGGCTGTCTTTGGCATTTGTTAGGAAGGGTAAGTGGGTGAGGAGTTTGGGACTTCAGAAAGTGAAATCTTGTTATTGACGCTTCCCCCTTTGCTCTCTGTGCTTAGAAATCTCTTGACATTGTACAATTCCTATCACTTGGTGGGCCTTTTTCCCCTGAATTTTCATTACACAGTGTGAGACATTCTTCACGAGTATAATATCTCTCATCTTTGGGAAATAGAAGGCCTGCATAGTTGGGGGATTTTTAGACATATGTGTCAGAATGCAGTTTTTATTACTTAAGAACCTCATGAAAATGCAACTAATTGACAATTGACTGCCTCTTTCCATATTCATTATTAAACTTCAGGAAATTATGAATAAGAGCATGGAGATCTGTTTCTCTGTAAGTAACAGTGTGTGCACAACACCAAAAAACACAATAAAATATTTCCCTAATAATGTCAAGAACTAGTCACGGGCATTCTGCCTTCAGGAATCAATTAAGAATTTTTTTTCCAGAGGGGATAGCTGCTAAAACTGCTTTTCAAAGCAAGTTAATCAGAGTGGGTAGGAATTAATTTTTTACCTCACCTTCAGATGCCCAGGGACATTTTTCACCTAGTGTGAAAAAGGAAATATTCAGAGGCTTCTCTACAAAAAGCTAATATGAAAATGTAAAAAATGTTGTGTCCATTTGAAGGGCATAAAGCTGTTTAAAAGCTGCTTGCATGTGAGGGAAGGAACGACCTTCCCCAAGATTGTGTCCTGATAGAAAACAAACAAACAAACAAAAGTAATATTTTTTTTAATAAAGACCTCAGCAGTAGAGAAGACACTTGAAAATGTTTGTGGGGAGGAGGACGGTCAGAGCTAGTATGTGTCTGGTGTCACCAGGGAACAAGGGTATCAGCAGGTCATACATACAATAAGAGCTAAATAATGCTACATGATATGCATTAACTGTGGGCCCTTGGGACTGGAGTTTAGAAAATATTAGACTTCTATCAGACCACACTGTTTGCTGTTTGGTGCATTCTCCTCTCCTTTCTTCTCTTGCCATGAGGTATTGATAGGTCCAAGGTTACCACTTCCTAGGCAGGGAGTTGTATGTATGCACAGTAATTTGGGAGGTGAAGGGTAAACAGGGAAAGGATTTATTTATCTGGTAAGCTGAGTGCATTTTTAGACATTCAAGGAGAAAATTGTTATTTTCTCATGCCTGAACTGTGTGTATAAAAGGAGGTGAAATCACAGGAAAAGCAAAGAATAACTTCATCTTCCAGAGAGGCACTGG
Organism: Phainopepla nitens; assembly: GCA_013400175.1. Lineage (NCBI taxonomy): Eukaryota > Metazoa > Chordata > Aves > Passeriformes > Bombycillidae > Phainopepla > Phainopepla nitens. Next base: position 717,154 of record VXBQ01013858.1, read on the forward strand.
AAATGCTCTGTAGTTTTGTGATTAAATATCTGATGGAGAGATTACCATTAGATCAGTAGCTGTTTCACATTACTGAACATGGGGAGTAAGGCCACACCTGTATTTCATACATTTTAAGACATTTATTTGTCTCTTATCTATTTGAAAAGACAGAAAGAAAAACAAAATAAAAGTTTGATTGTCCCCCACCCAGTAATAACATAAAAATTGTAATGTCTTATGATGTCTCTGTACAATTACAAATGAACAAAAAAGGAGTCCTATTATTGAAGGATTAAACTTCTAAGTGATACTTCCTGGCTACTACTGCCCACTTAGAGATACCATAGGATGTGTAAGTCCAATCCAGATAAATAAGTAAACTTATGATAAATGTTTCATTTCAGTTGAAAACAAGCGCTCATTAAAAAAAAAAAAATCACAGTTTTCTTCAGCCATCCTCTGCTCTGCTCTTTATTGGATAGTGGATACACCTGCCTTTTCTACATTACCTTTGACCCTTTTACAGCACAACTTGCTTAGATCAGCAGGCTCCAGAAAGCTGCTATTCAGTGCATGGTCTGAGAATTGTAGCAAAAATATGTCAAAGTAGAGCTCTGCACTATGCATTAAATCAGTACCATACCATCTACACAGTCTGCCCAAGAGACCTCAGATCTAAGCTTTGGAAGGCCATGTTCTGAGCTTTGGAAGTAATTGAAGACGAAAGCAGGAATATATTTGATGCCGGAATTCATTAGTGCTATCTAGGCAGGTAGTAGACAGGGCAGGTCCTGAAAATTTGGTCCTGCATGTTGGTAGCAGTGGAGAGCTTCAAGGGAAAAGAGGAATCACCTTGTGTCAGACAGGCATCCTTCTTAAGCTCCTGGCCTACAGATTGCATGTCACAGAATTTGTACTCAGAATTACCCTATCTACACAATAAAAATTCCAGCTCATTGGGGTGGGTCTGTGGAATCCAGTTGATAATCATGGTCATTCACCAGGTTTTACATTAACTCTAGTCAAGTCCTTGGTCATTTGTGGCACTCCTGACATGTACTTCAGTTTAATTGCACCCAGAAGATACCTATAGCATGCAGTCAAAGACTGGTCTGAGATGTGAGCCAAGTGAATAAAATGGGGATGGTTGGGAGCATCAGTTTAAAACCACACTTCTGGTTCAAAATAAACTGCTAGTGTACATGCACACAATAGAGATATTACGAACATGGATCATGGTCTTGCTGTACGAAAAGCTTCTTCTGAATTTAGCTTTCCTTTTCAATGCAGACATACCATAAAATATGGTCTGACAACTGACAGCATCAGTCAGAATATTTAAATGCCAGTTATCACAAAGGTGAGCTTTTCAACAGAAAGTCAAGAAATCTTTTTTCCTGGAGAACTGGGGTTTTAATTAGGTTGAAACTCAATGACAGAGGGTCTCCAGTGTGATTTTCTAGAGTTTTGTGCATTATAAGGTCAGAAAGAGCCCACTTTACTTCCTCTGTAACATGGGCCTTAGATTTCACAGAGGGATCCTTGCACAGAACCCCTTAAATACAGTTCATGCTGAAAATGCTCTTTTCTTATTTTCAGAACTCCCAGTGAAAGACAACATATTTCTCTCAAAGGGACTCTACATCTGCCATTGATTACTCTCACTACCAAATGTACATCTTGCCTGCAAAGTCCAAAGTTTCTATTCACAATAAGAACATGGAGATTAGTAAAATTCAAGTATTCCTGGGGTCAGTTTTCGATGTAATAAATCGAGGGGCTTTAACAAAAATTTTTTTGCCCAGATTTTTATATTCATTGCACATACTAGTATCGATACAAGCAACTGTTTGTTTTATTAAATGCTATGTTGAGTTTCTGTGAATTTTGAAATGAGATTCCAGAATCGGAAGAGCATTACCTCACTATATATTTTTCTCAAATATACATGTAAGACAGGTAGCAGGAAAGTCACTTCAAGGACTATTTCTCCAGCTGCTGGATGGTGAATATTCCAAGGTGTTGATATTGAATACACTGCTAAAGAGTTCAGAAGCAGAAATGCTTGGAAATTTTATTTTCTTTTATGGTGAAAGTGTAATGGCAATGTTAAGTTATCTTCAATTCCAGGGTCTCTTTCACCATTTTATGGGTTGCACAAGGACCTTTCTGAGTAGTTTCAAAAGACACTGGAGTGGGTCTTGGAAAAAATAGCCTTGCAGGTAAATAAATGTAGGGAGACTCTATGGCAATTGTATCTTCCAGCAATTGCTGCAAAATAAATTTAAATATACATACCCTTATGATAGAAGCAGAATACAGTCAGTATTTCTCCTGAAATATCCATTTCAGGAAACCTACAGAGCCTTCAGCTAATGGTTTGATATAAAATAACATTGAATTCACCCTTTTAGCTGTAGATCACACTGACTGCTCCTGGAAAGGCATGAATAAGCTTCCCAAGCAAAGGAGTCTTTTTGATTATTGTCCAGAGAGCTCAAGGATATTAATTTCTTTTTTGACCTACAGCTCTTCCATGTCAAAACACCTCATGCAGTCAGGTTGATTTGAATGCTGAAATTCCAGCAGTTTGGATGCACAAATGGCCACATTACTGAAAGTGTTTGACGTGAATATCTGTTTTAGGAAAATATACACAATATCTAATTGCTGATTTTATCTATCTTCCCTCTCATCTTCTAGTTGCAAATGTTTTGTTCAGTGGTGCTTTGCATATTTTATTTCACGCTTGCAGTATCTCATATTTATGTTAATATATGTCTGCACAAACAATTTAGTGGTACAGGAAAAATAGTCTGATATACAGCATAAAGATTTGCTTCTAGTTAGACTTCCTAAAATATTTTGGTACAATATGTTCTGCATTGCTATCTGGACACAGGAAAAGGTTTACTTGAAATGTTGCTTAGCTGTCACTCAACTAACCATCCTTTCAGCTTGAAATTATTGACAGGATGCTTTCTTACACCACCATTGCTGAAAACAGAAGTTTTTGCCTTGCAGATTTGATTTGTTACTATGGGTCTAAACTGGATATCTCTAGGTCTGTAAAATTTCACCCTGAAAAGAGACAGATTCTGGTCCTTTTAAATGAGTTTCATGGCAGGTATGCCATAAAAAATAAAAATTAATAAAGCAGAAATTATTATAAATTGGGTGATTTATTTTTGCTATATTTTAAATTATTTTTCCCATTGGAATTCTTTTCCTTTATTTTGACTGTTTTCATCTTTATGGTGGTGGATTTATCAGATGGATAGATAGACTTTATGTAACTGCCAGGAATGGCAATTATATAGGCATTTGCATTGGAGACTTCCCCTGTGGACCTGCTTTTACAGCAGCAGCTGATCTGAGCAGATGGAAATTAGAAGCCAGAGGAATACACTGAAAATTACACCGTGAGAAAACTCTGAAAAAGATGTAACCTGTCTGTTGGACCGTAAAATTGACCGGGGATGGCATGTGGCAGTCTGTCCTCAGCTGCCTAATTTATCCAGTCTGATTGACAATGCCATTAGATTGAGAAGATGTCCTTCATAAATGTGTACTATTATAACAATTTTGGAGATGGGAAGTAGCATAGAAGAAGGAAACATTCCAGCAACAGCAAAAGCTTCTGTGCTTCTCTTAGTTCCAAGGTGATATCAAATGACAGCATATCCATGTATTTCTATCATTCAAAGAGTGTTTGTAGGTGGTAACACTGCTTTCGGATGTGTGCATCATTATACATCCTGAAAGCCAAAGAGGTAACTTTTTTAGTTAATGCTTTTTTAATATTGTATTTAATATGGTTGCTGTTGTCCTTCAGTCCTGTGTACAAACAGAAGAAAACCTGACTGATGCTTATACGGAGAATGTGCTGTCACTGTGCTTAATCTTTCAAAACTGGAGAATTCACAAAGATCTGCAAGTTCTATTTTTATGGTGCATGCAGATTATATTATGCAAATGAAGCTGTAGTTTTCAAATACACTAATCATAAAGTTTATCCAGTTGAGCTCAGTGTAAAAAAAATAGCTAATCTCCTTCTTTGATGAGCACTCCAAGATGCTCTTCAAAAGTAATTTGTAGGTGAAAGAGAAAGAGACTGGTGCTCAAATAAGCAGGAGTATCATGGAGTTTTTTTCTTTCTTGTTGAGAAAGATGAGAATAGTCAGTCATCGCCAGTGATGGTTCAGCTTTGTAGCTGTTTGTAGGAGCTGGGAGGAAGTATCAAATCAGTATGCAGTATCTGCATACTGAAAAGTGCACTATACACTTATTCATACATTTATGTCTCCTATAACTTTTTGACAACTTTAGAAAGGTGTGAGATTAAATAATCCAGTGTCAAAATCAGATTTCAAAAAGAAATAAATATCTCACACTTCTATTGTGCTTTTATTTGATAACAGTATTTTGATTTGTCAGTAAATTGTCCTAAGATCTGAGCTAAAGCTACTCTCTTTCAATTTGAACCCAGTCCCCTTTGTCCTGTCACTACATGCTCTTGTAAGTAGTCTTGCCTCATCATTCCTATTCCTTTCCTCTTGCTTTTCTGTATTGTGTATGATTTAGCTATTTTTTGTATTTCCTTTTTTCTTCTGTATTTTCTTTATTTCAAATTTCAGATACCAGAGAAATTATGTCACCAATGATATGACGTGATCTCCCCCCTTAGATCTGTATGAAGGATCATTCCAAATTAATAGGAGAACATTTATAAGTGAATTTAATTTAAGACTTTTATACCACTATATCTGTCACATTTCCACATCTAAGATCAGTTTGTTCATTCACCTCTGATGAAGTCTGTGGCTCAAATATTTATTTACTACCCATGTTTCTTGAAAACAGTGAAAACACTGTAGTCACATTTACTTTTGAGATTAATAGCTCCATTTTTCTTTCTGTACTAGAGATTGTGGTGTTTATATAGTTTTATAATATGACCATGCCCATCTAAATGAGCAAGATGCTCCTAATGAATACTTAAACAAAATCAATAGATTAAAAAAAAACCTCTGCAAAATCACATTTGTTCTGTTTGCTTCAAAAGGCACTTTAAGCCACATAATGTCTCCCATGAGGCTGAGAATAAAGTGGGTGACTCAGAGCATGTCAATGAGATACCTAAAACCTTAATCTAGACTTCACCTACTTGAATATTACCATTAACAGTTATGTCATTGTTACTTAGTGGTTACCTTTCACTAATGGGTTAAGCTAGCTTTATAAATCAGATTTTGACATCTATAAACATCTGTTCAAAACAGTTTTCTTCTTCAATCCTGACAGTGATGCTCATGCTGTCTCAGAGAGGTTGCAGGGAACATGTGGAAGCATGTCAGGATGTTTTAGTTCTGTAATTGTGTATACCAAGAGCACTGAAGACACATATGACAGCTAATTTTGTGATGAAGACTGTACAGAGATGTGGGGGACACCTGCAAGGACTTAACTACACAGAAACCTTACCTTTGCAACAGGTGTAGGAATTGATACTAATCAAAATTCCATTATCTGAAATTAAATGCCTAATTTCAGTCTGAACAGAGCTGTAACATGCTATTAGTATTCCTCATACCTATGTAATGGAAAAAAAATTAATAACTTTTTTATTCTTAAATCAAAATAATCTCAGCTCATACTGGCAGAGCTGTACAATTGTCTCCATGGGAGCTTTCCCAGTGTTGAAAGTGTTTGAGGTAGCTGCTGAATACTAGTGAGATGTTCCAGTTTTCTGGAAATTAGTTGTTCTGTGTTCAGATTGTCTCATAATCTGTTCAAATACAAATTAAAGACTTCCAGAGAAGTAAAATGCTAAAATATTTAACACAAAAAGAATTGTGGTCAAGTGTGAATATCTTCCCTTCTTTCCTTTTTTTTTTTTTTTTAAGGTATGCTATTAATGAGAAAGATGAGCCTTTGTCATAAAGGGTCATGAAAAATCCTCCAGGAAACTATCAATAAGTTCTACAGTGTTTAAGGGGAGGCACTGTGGACTTGAACAGGCTGGAAGTTGAACTTGGTGTACGACTACTTTCTGCTCTGGGAATCTTTTATTGGACTGTGCCACTTGCGCTGCCAGGCAATTGTTCTTTTACTCCACTGATGGCAATCATGGCTAGTGAAAGATTAAAAGGCTGCCTGATCTTCACACTCCTGCCAGTGACAATCAACAAAGAAAGTCCCAAAAGGCAATGCAGGGTGTATGAGCTGAATAGGGAATGGTGTGCACTTTTCAGAGCTAATAGTGGCAAGCAGAGGAAAACAGCACTCCACTTTGAGTGATATTAAACCGTGAGCTGCTGAAGAGTGCAGTGGTTTTGGGGTGCTGTTCCCGCTGACTGCTGGTGGAATTGCTGAGGCTGCCCAAGCAGGAGCTGGCTTTGCCTTCAGGCAGCTGCGAATCTGCGAGGGGCTGTGGAGGGGCAGCCCAGGGCATGGGGAGAGCAGAGGCAGCTGCAGCAGCCACAAAGAGGCAGTTTCTACCTGACCTGATTTGAAACCACACTGGGGTCAGGGGGTTTATTGCACCCTTTCCATTTGATTGAACGTGCTTTTGTTCTCCCAGTAAGCTCCTGAGCCCTGTGCTGCAATGTTCTGCCTGCTGAGCTGGCACACCTCTGTGTTAGTCCCCATGTCAGTGTAACTGTGGCACACTGACAGCTCTCCTACCTCACTGCCCAGCTGTGGCTGTGTCCTTTGGCAGGGCTACCTCAGCCCTGGGCAAATGCCTAGCTGTTTCTATTGCCAAAAGGGACAACAGAATATCCGGAGTAAGAGCATGAGATGGTTTTGTGTATGTGCAGTCAAGGCTCTAGACTAATTCTGCAGGAGCCAACAAAAAATAAATGTTTCCATCTGATTTACTACCATATGATGGTAGTAAAACATTTGCTTGCAACCCCTGACTCTATAAACTTTTATCAACCCTGAAGCCATGTAGACTTTGCAATGTATTTGTCCACTTAGCAGCAGCAGTTGATATAGGCGTTTGCTTCCAGAATGGGAGGAAAAGTTGTTGATGATCTTTCTGTGACATTCTCATATTGATCCCTGCAGGAGACGTGGTGAAAGTTTGCTTTAAAACAACAATATAATTCAAAGTATATTTCCAGGACAGAAGATGTACCAGTGCTGCCAAGCAAATGATGGGGTGTATGCAGCAGAATATACATTCTGTACAAGGCAGCAAAAACCGGAAGGTCAAAATTAAATTATCAAATCCCCACTACCCATCAAACTTTCCTTTTTAGTCAGAGTTTCTACTATTTCATTGTTTTTCATGAAATTGTTTTATCTTGTATTCTTTATTTTGCAGAGTGCCTTTTGAAGTAAATGATTTCAGGCTCTCTATCTCCCTACCCCATGAGAAACAGTATTTACTGATGTGCATGACCTTGCAGAATTTATGGTGCTGGCACAGGCAGCTGCGCTCTAACTATAATTCTCTCCAGAGAAGGCAGAGGAGTTCAAGAGTTAGGGGGGACAGATAGGGCCATCGTGACTTTTCCTTCAGGAATAAGGAGCAGCACTGTCTCCTTTACTCAGTGCAAACACTTTTGGTTTAGGTTAAAGGTGATGTCATTTCGAGCTCCCTATGACCATTGTTTTGTTCTCTGAATTATTGCTATACTCACATGACTGTATCTTAACCCATTGCTAACATGCGATCTTATTCTTCTCTTGGACAGCTCCCTATGTTAAGAGTAACAAACATTTTCTTCTGAGGATTAGAGCTTGCTGGAAGCCTTACAACAATTTTTTTTTTT
>VXBQ01013859.1:2420-13499 GCA_013400175.1 Phainopepla nitens
CTGCCGCTCCCCCTGAGGGCACCGCCGCCCGGCGTTCCCCGGCCGGCACGGACCGGCAGGTCGCTCCGTCCCTCCGTCCCTCCCTCCGTCCCCGCTGACCCGGCGGACTCACCGCAGAGCAGGAGCCCGCTGCAGAGCAGGAGCCCGCCGTGGAGCGCGGCGGCCATGGCGGCTCCCTCAGCAGCGGCGGGGCGGCCGCGCCATGGCCTCGGCAGCGGGGCCGCCCCCACACCCCAAAACCTTCCCGCTTCCCGACACCCCGAACCTTCCACTCCCCCGACACCCCAAAAGCCTTCCGCTTCCCCACACCNACCCCGAACCCTTCCGCTCCCTGACACCCCAAAACCTTTCTGCTCTCCCACACCCCGAACCCTTCCGCTCCCTGACACCCCAAAACCCTTCTGCTCCGCCACACCCCAAAACCCTTCCTCTTCCCCACAGGGCAGGGCAGACTGAGGGCACGGGGAGCCTCGACACCCCAAAACTCTTCTGCTTCCTGGCACCCTGAACCNTCCCACACCCCGAACCCTTCCGCTCCCCCACACCCTAAAACCCTTCTGCTCTCCCACACCCCAAAGCCCTTCCTATTCCCAACACCCCCAAACATCTCCCATTTCCCGACACCCCAAAACCCTCCTAACTCCCCCCCAAGGCAGGCCACTCTCCCCTCACACCCCAGCTCTGTTTCCTCTCACACCAGGGAGCTGCTCTCAGCAGGGATTTTAAATGTCATAAAAACATTTTAATGTGAGTAGTTAACTGTACAAAATTATATAAAAAATAAATTGAAAAAGTGGATTAATGCCTTGATCCATTCTTTTGTCAGCTAAGTGTTCCTGTCTCTTTATTCCGTCAAATTATTCCACCTGATAAGCTTTCTCTGCACAAATACAGCATCCAGCCAGCAGAACAGGTTTCACAAAAATCCATTGATTCTTTATAAAGAACAAAAAAATTGAAAAAGTGGTCTGGTTGAGAGACCAGCCTCCCACTGTCCCAGGCTGCTGCCAGCCCCAGTGTCCAGCCTGGCCTGGGGCACTGCCAGGGATCCAGGGGCAGCCCCAGCTGCTCTGGGAATTCCATCTCAGCCCCTGCCCGCCCTGCCAGGAACAATTCCTGCCCCAAATCCCATCAAATCCTACTTGGAAGCCATTCCCTGGGTCCTGTCCCTCCATCCCTTGCCCAAAGCCCCTCTTTTGGAGCCCCTTTAGGCATGGGCAGGGGCTCTGAGGCCTCTGTGGATCCTTCTCCAGACAAACACCCCCAGCTCCTTCTGTAGGAGCCTGCAGTCACAGGACGTTAATGGAAGCACAAGATCTGTGCGTTCACAGAGCCACAGCAGGGACAAGACTGGTTTCTATGTTATGAAGTAAAATCAGTTCTCCCTTCATCTCCTCATGTACCCTGTCACGGGCTCCGTGTCCGAGTCCAAAGAGTCGCTCTCCTCAGAGGAAGAGGAGGACGTTTGCCACTCACGGAAGTCGTTAGAACAAGGAGCTTCCTGCACGCTCCCCGTGTCCTCCAGCAGCTTTGCTTGCAGACCAGGAGCACAGTGCCAGTCCCCTGGCTCCTCCCGGGCTGGGGGAGCAGCCGCAGCGCCGTGCCCGTGCTCCAGGGTGCCCAGCAGCACCGTGTGCAGGCTGATGGTGAAGCACTCAGCGCTCCCTCGGGAGCCACAGCTGCCCTCAGAGAGCGGCCTCAGGAACTCGCTGCCGGTGTCTCTGCCTCCTGCAGGGTCCCCCTGGCGCTCCTGGAACTCGTGTGGCTCAGCAGCTGGCTCGTCCCCAGGCTGGCTGCTGCTGTGCTCCCAGCTGCTGCTCCCTGAGTACTGCACCAGGGTGCAGGGGGTGCCAGAGCCCTGGGGCACGCCGGCCCCGCCCGGCCCCGCGCGCCGCGCGTAGGCACGGTGACACGGGGCACTGCTGTCGCTGTCGCTGCTGTCACTGTCACTGTCACCACTGCTGGCACTGCCTCTGCACCCCCTGGCCCTGCGTTTCACCTCTCTGGGGATGATCTCCACAGAGGACATCCTTTCTGACTCAGACACCCAAGGTGAGTAGGCCAACTTCCTGATGCATGCCTGGAAGAGGAAAAGAAATTCCATCGAGTCAGCCACACTTGCACACAAAATCATGAAAAACAAACCCCAAATAACCCCCCCAGCCATGAGGCTGTCCAACAAATGATTCATTCTGTGCCACAGTTGTGGCTTTTTCTGCAGAGTTCAGCATATCTAAGATTGTTCTAAGATGGTTCTTACTTTTCCCTTCCCGAACATCACAGAACCCCAGAATGCTTTGAGTGGGAAGGGATCTTAAAAGGTCATCACATTCCAACCTCCCTGCCACAGCAGGGCCACAGCAGGGACACCTTCCACTGTCCCAGGGTGCCCCAAAACCCATCCACGTGGCCTGGGACTCTTGCAGGGATCCAGGGGCAGCCCCAGCTGCTCTGGGCACCTGTGCCAGGGCCTGCCCACCCTGCCAGGGTCACCCTCTCAACTCCTGCCATCACCTATCACAGCTGATCAACTTTCACATCCTTTAGAAATTATTTTTGAAGCAATTTTCACCATTTTAACATCCCAAGCCCCATCTTCCCTCTGCACTTCAAAGGATTATTCAATATCTGAAGCATAAATCATGTTGACAGTAAAAAAATAAATAAACCTTAGGCACTCATTTGTAAAGTGTTCAGCAGTTGCTGGCATGTGAAAATGATGACACAGCAAAGGACAGAAACGTGAGGCAAAAGTCTTAGAAAAAAGTGATACCCATCTGCTGTGGCTGTGTTTATAGAAAATTGAATATATTTATGCTAAAAACCCTACAAAATTAAATGTTAAGAGAAGTCAGAGATGGTAAAAATAGAACAAGCAAGCAAAGATAAAAGCTAGAAACAAGAAATCTTGTTATTTTTGCTTGAAATTTAGTGGCACTTCAGTCTATGAAAATAAAAAATTAGCTGGCTCTGGACTGGCTCCCTCAAGTGCTAAAACACTTGACAGAGAAAGTCCTAGAGAGATTATTTTATTATTACTAAACAGTGGAACAACTTCTCCTCCAGCCTCTCCTGCCAGGGCAGGCTCTCCAGCCCCCTGCTCTGGGCCCACTCCAGCCTGTCCAGACCCTCTGTGCCCTGTGGGGACCAGAACTGGGTGGAATATTCCTGGATATTCCCCCACAGCAGGGTGGGATGATCCTCTCCATTAGCAACTTGTCATAGAAATAGCAAGAAATGGTTTTAGAATATTTGTTCCAAAGATCAGACAGGACTTAGCAGCCCAGAGATCATCTCTGAGTGAGGTAAAGCACAAATGCAAACACTCTGTGCTCTTGCATAACTTGTACCTCAAGCACAGGATTGGAAATTCCAGTTGTTAAACTTCCTCCTGCCAGCCAGAAAGGGCAGATCTGAGAGCTGCTACATACCAAGGTCAGAGGAAGGGAAATCTTCAGGAGAAAAAAACCTGCTGCATGCACACACTTCAGGACTGCAACAATCATCAGTGAGACACACAGAGCACCTGCCACTGTGATGATAACTTCATGGTACCCTGGAGGGAAAAAAATCAAATAAACACACGCTGGGGAAATGTCCCATGTTTCAGATCTCACACTCACAACAGCTATGAGGAATCACCAATCATTTTGGTTAAAAGGGACCTGTGAAAGTCAAAGTCAAAACAAGTCCAAATCTCAAATTAGCTTCAGGAATTACAAAGTGACTCCAACTTTGTGCAGAGTTAGTGGAGATCTGTATGGCTCAGGGGATTGCCAAGAGATTTATTGCCCCAAAGTCAGTGGGGTTTTATACTTCACTCCTAAATATCCACAATGGTTCTCCCTTGGAATGTTTCTCTGCCCCTGAGGCTCTGATCTCTGCTCTGGGACAGGGCCAGCACCCAGGGAGCAGCTGGGGCTGGGCCAGGAGGGATTGAGGTTGGGTTTTAGGGAAAGGTTCTTCCCCAGAGGCTGCTGGCACTGCCCAGGCTCCCCAGGGAATGGGCACGGCCCCGAGGCTGCCACAGCTCCAGGAGCTGCCAGGGATGCCCAGGCTGGGATTTGGGGGTCTGCATCCATGATCCCTGTGGGTCCCTTCCCTCAGGACATTCCAGGATCCTGTGCTCACTTGTTTTTCAGGACTGAACTGTCCATGTCCCTGCCCCAGAAGGAAGGGGTGCACACTGAGGGCAGCCCCCAGCTCTGTTACCTTGTGCAGCCTCTGGCCCTGCAGTGACACATGCCCAGGGGGAGGGCACAGAATGTTTGTTGGTGGATGCAGAGACCACCACGGACAGGCAGTAATTCCTGCTGGGATACAAGTCTTCGATGACAGTGCTGAACACTTCTTCAGTGGTTTTCTGCCGTGGCCTCTGCCGTGAAAAACAATATTTTCAAGTCAGTTTTTGGCTCAAAAGAGTCCCTGCTCACTCTTCCAGTGAAAGGAAGCTCAGATTCTGTTGGCCATGGTCTCTCTTTTCTTCTAAAAAAATCTGTTTCTATGTTTTCTTTTGCTTCTATTCATGTATCTGTTCTTGGGAACCTGTTAACCACCAGAGCCAATTTACACCCTCTGTGTTCCTCCCCTAAAGCACAACAAAGCCCCAGGTTTCCCTACCTTATGCTCTCCATCCAGTGATTTCAGTGTGATATTATAATCCAGCTCTCCATAGATATCAGTTAAAGACAGCAGCTTTCCCTTGTCTCTGAAGTGAGAGGCTGGCAGCTTTATGGTGACGTTGATGCAGTTTGGACAGGAAGTGATATTCACTTCTGGTGGACCCAGAATTGCTGTTGGAAAACAAGAAAGAGGAAAAATGATGGGAAAAAAAAATTACACACTTTATATCCAGTACCAATTCCATTTCTGTGAGGCATACACAGCTGGCTCAGCACATTCCAGAGGGGAATTCTATTCCACTGCTGTAAATCCACAAGGCCTTGCAACATTTAACTTCCACAGCCAAATCATTTCCCACAGAGCCTGATTTTAAAGGAAAAGGAGTGCAGTGGAGGAAGAGGCAGAAAGGGGACAGAGGCTTTGCTTCAGCTTCACAGAGATGGAAGCTTTGTATCTACCTGAGATTAAAGCACAGAATAGAATTCTGGAATGGTTTGGGCTGGAGGGAGCTCACAGCCCCCCCAGAGCCACCCCTGCCATGGCAGGGACACCTGCCACTGTCCCAGCCCCAGTGTCCAGCCTGGCCTGGGGCACTGCCAGGGATCCAGGGGCAGCCCCAGCTGCTCTGGGAATTCCATCCCAGCCCTTCCCACCCTGCCAGGGAACAATTCCTGCCCCAAATCCCACCCAGCCCTGCCCTCCTTCAGCCTAAAGCCACTCCCCCTTGTCCTGTCCCTTTTATTAAACCCGCTGTGAGGGACTGCAGGCTCCTCCTCAGGGATGTTCTCCTTGTGCCCATTGTTCCCATTCCCTCCCAGGTTCCCTCATTTCTGACTCTGGAACTGGACACAGCAGCTGCCTCTGCTCAGTTCAGAGCAAACATGATCAGTTGATCCTCCACAGTTCTCCAACTGTTCCTCATTTCTGCCTCTGTTAGCTCAAAACTCAATTTTCAGCAGAGCCACCACTGGCATTAAAGACAAGTATTTTCAGCAGGGAAAAGGGCAGATTGATTGTTTGTCCATCAATCTCTTCCCCAGACCTGGCATTTTTAAACTCAACCTTCACTATTGGAACACACAAAAACAATGTTGTTTTTTAGGTTATGTGTCTTACACAGCCAAGAGATTTTTACTTGGTGTTTGCCAATGCACAATTGTATTGCCTTTATATTTACAATGTATATGTATGTATTTATTTCAAAACCAGGGCCTCACTCCTTTATCAGAAGTACTCATTTTAGAAGCTCAGCTATACACTTGAAGCTTTGTAACAGATATATGAAACACTACATACACACAGCCACCCACCCAGTCAGGGTGGAGTCTTACAGCAAAGGCAGCAGAACATAATTCAGGCATTAATGAAAACGACAAAAAGAAGAAATGCAGAGAGAGAACTTACTCTGAGTGAATGGCTCAAAATACAGCACAGAAGAATTGAGCACCTGAGCTCCTCCAATGCTCTGAACAAATGTAAAATACCCAGTGCCTTGGGGTGAACCAGAGAAGCCACTGAACTGCTCTGTCAGCTCACAGGAGAGCTGGGCAATACCTGAACACTGCTGAGCACTCATCCAGGTCGGCTTCCTGCAGCAAAGAGCAAAAGAGTCTCAATTTTCTGATATTAGAAGGCGTGGGAGTGTGAAGAGAGCACTTTTCAGGGAAAAAAAAACCCAACAAAACAACAGAAAAACTAAGAAAAAACCCAGAAAACTTGAGCATTCTCAGAGAATCCAGGATCACTGAGGCTGGAAAAACCCTCCCAGCCCCTCAGAGCTCTGAGTGCCACCTCCAGGTGCCACCTCCAGGGATGGGCACTCAACAAACAAAACCTCTTTGGGTCAATAAAGATGAAAAGTAAGTTTTGTGCTTTATTTGGTGTGACTTGCCTGCGGTCTCTGTACAGCACGTTGTAGGATGCTGGCACAGCTGGGTCCTGCTCTGCCTGCCAGGATAAAATGTGCTTGAAATTGTGGGAGTCTATCTGGAGGTTGTAAGGAAGCCCTTCCGAAATTCCTTCTAGAAAGAAATAAAAAAACCAAAAAATATATTAAAAAAAACCCAAACAAACAAAAAAAAACCCCAAAACAAACAAAAAACCCCCAAACCAAACAAAAAAACCAAACAAACAAAAACCACAAAACAAACAAAAAAAACCCAACCAAACAAAAAATTAACAAAAAAAATCCCAACAAACAACTCTGAGCTTTGCAACAATTCTAATAAATAAACCCATTTAGAGCAGTTCAGGATTTGAGGATTTGCCCCCAAAAGCAGCCACAGGGGAGAGCTCAGCACAACAGACACAGCAATGCAAAGAACTGTGCATGTGGATTACATTTCTGTTAGCTCTTTCTCCAAAAGGCATGAAGTTCCAAAATGATGATTGGTGAGGATGTGCAAGCTATGAGATGTGTTAGGAAAAGCATTTGAAGGATGATAAAACTCTTACCAGGCAGGCTGCAAACAGCTGCAGACAGAAAGGTGAGGGACACTGGAAATTGAAACTCTGTATTAATGCATTGGTGTATCCACAGGACCTGATTTTTACTGGAAATATTCATTTGCAACAATTGGGTTCATATCCAGTATTCCCTGGTGGAACTGTTACTTTCTTTCAAATCTTCCTACAACTTTCCTGCACTTTCCTCCTTCTCCAGAGCCTGGGAGAAGTGTCCATGGGGCTCTGAGGAGCTGCTTCCTGGATCCCTCCACTGCTCCCTCCACGTGAGCTTCAAGTGTCAGCAAAAACACCCAAGAGGCTCTCATCAGATCATGTCTTAGAGGACTCTGGATTTCAAACCACCCCAAGAAGTTTAGAACTGATCTGAGAAGATATTCCATTACTGCTTGACTTATCCCCACAGATCCCAGAATGGTTTGGGGGTTGGGAAGGACCTTCAAGAAAATCCAACCCCAGCCCTGCCCTGGCAGGGACACCTCCCAGTGTGCCAGGCTGCTCCAGCTGGCCTGGGGCACCTCCAGGGATCCAGGGGCAGCCCCAGCTGCTCTGGGCAATCCTGCAATTCCAGAGGATCCTACAGCTTCCTGTGACACCTCCTGAGGAGGCTGTGATCCAGCCTGGCTCTCACTGCAACCAGGGTTCTTCTCCTTGACCAACCCAGCTTCTCAGCATTCCCATCTTTTCAACAAGTGATGCCTTCAGTTTCAGCTTTTCTATTTTTCAGACTCTGTGCTGTTTTAATGTGCAGTTCTGGGTTTCATATGAAGGGTTGCTGAGCTCTCTGCACAGAGCAGGGACACAAAACAATTCCTTTCCAGCTGGGCACCAAGGACAAATTTGAGGCCCAAGAGTGGAAACAGCAGTGAGGGAAGAGAGGGAACAAGGAGGATGGAGCTTCATCAGCTGGAGCTGGAATTGGACAATTCACTCCAATCTGCTGATGGACCCAAACCTATCAAAGTGTGAGGCCTCGTGCCCAGGATCCATTTTGTGTCCATTTGTGGGTTTGACTTGGGTGCAGCCCCAAGGGGTTCCTGCACTGCCCAGGCTGGATCCTTTCAATAAATCCCTTTTCTCCTTTTATTCTGCCCAGTCTCTGTGTCCAGATCAGCCTTCCCAGGCATCAACAGTGCTTCAAAACACTTGAAGGTTTTGTTCAGACTCCTCTATTTTTTTTTCCTCAGGACCCTTCAGCCTCCTGTCTGCTTTGAGTGTAACATGGGGAAACTTCCTTTTCTTGTTTTAAAGCATTTTGTGGTTGTGCCTCTGACTCAGGAGATGTTGACTCCCACACACAGTTGGCAAAAGCAGTCACTACTTTAATTTAAAACACACTTCTTCTCAGTTTTACATGAATTCTATGGAAAATCTGGAAAGTTCCTTCCTTATCTTCCCTACAACTCTTTTATCCTGACCTGTTGTGTTAACAAGACGTGCCACAGTCAGCATGACTGTGAAAAGAGAAGAGAAATCCGGGCCTTGAATTAGAAAACTTAAACAATCTTTATGGAGATCCACAAAGTTAAATGTAGAACAATGGATTTTTTACCAGGTAGGAAATCACTCATTTGGAAAAAAAACATCCAGTGGGGAAAAATAAAGCAATATTTTAACAGTTATTGTAATAAGTATTATTATTAACTGAACACAAACTCAGATTTGTAATAATCTGTGTCTGCTGAATTGTTGGTGTATTCCAGCCAGTGTTATTTGATTTTTCAAAGCCCCTCTATTCAAACCAAATTCCTTTCAGCAGGGTTCAAACAGCCTCTGAACTTTGTTTCAACAAACAAGTTTAGCAAAGGAAGTTGATCAGTTGCAAAACTGTTTGTGTTACACCCTCAAAAGGAGACACAGCCAAGAACAAATACCTCAGAACAAGTAACTGGGATATTTCAGCCTGGGGAAATAGAGATGGTCTGGACACTGGCAGGGAAATCAGAATCTTGGACTACTTGGAGTCTCTAGCAGCCCTGGCAGTGCCCCAGCCAGCTGGAGCAGCCTGGCACAGTGGGAGGGGTCCCTGCCAGGGCAGGGCTGGCACTGGGTGGGCTCTGAGCTCCCTCCAGCCCAAACCAGTCTGGGGTTCTGGGGTGAGGATCTGAACTTCTTACAGAATTAAAGGATCCTAACAAAGCCCCTTCTCACAGCAAGTACAGCTCAGCCAAACTGTGCTTGTTTCACCTGCTAATCCAGAAGCTGAGGAGAGCTGACAAAAATCAGAATAAAAAATGAAAACCCGTGCAGGTAACAGAGTTCCTGGATGTGCAGGGAGGCAGAATCTGGAATGGGAGGGACCCTAAATCCCACCCAGTGCCAGCCCTGCCCTGGCAGGGACACCTGCCACTGTCCCAGGCTGTCCCAGCCCCAGTGTCCAGCCTGGCCTGGGGCACTGCCAGGGATCCAGGGGCAGCCCCAGCTGCTCTGGGCACCCTGTGCCAGGGCCTGCCCACCCTGCCAGGAACAATTCCTGCCCAAAATCCCATCAAATCCTACTCTGAAGCCATTCCCTGTGTCCTGTCCCTCCATTCCTGTCCCCAGTCCCTCTGCAGCTCTCCTGGAGCCCCTCCAGGCCCTGCCAGGGGCTCTGAGCTCTCCCTGGAGCTGCTCCTGCCCAGCTGAGCCCCCCCAGCTCTCCCAGCCTGGCTCCAGCACAGAAAGGAGGATGCAGAGGAAAGACAAGAGCTCCTTACCCTGGGAATTACTCCAGAAGAAGTTCTACAATACAGTGATGGTCTCCTAGCTCATTAACTCAGCAGGATTATGAATGAATTAACGAGCTCCCTGCACTGCTCCCCTGTCACCCAAAGGTTCAGGTACTCACCGAGCTGGCACAGAGGCATTGGCACATCCATCAGGGCTCCCTGGACATTAACAAACAAGCCCCTCTGCTTGCCAAAGAAACATTTTGCTTCTGTTCCTACAAATACATGGAAAACAAGCACACTTCACTAAATTATCACAGTAAATCACCTTTAACTAATTCAAGGTTTCTGTACAGAGTTTTTCCCCTCTCCAGTGTCTGAGGGAAGACAGAGGTACTGAAAGAGTTACTAGGAGGGGTTGCACTGATCCTCATCATTTTATGGCAATTTTTGTCCATTTTATGTCCCTTTTCCACATGGAAAAGGCTCTTACCATTTCAAATACAACAGAAATCACTATGATTATTTGTATTAACTTTGCATTAAGATAGCAACTGCAAATTCAATGCCACTCACTCCATTAATACAATGAAAACAAACTGTGCTTGGCTTTGTTTGAAATAAACCCCTCACTGTTGTAAGAGCTGTTTCCAGAAAGAGAAAAGATCAACAGGGGGGGCTTCGAAAAAAAATAATTATAAAGAAATGATGAAGTTTTTTAATCCATAAAGTTTATTAAAATAATCCTTCCCTTCACTGTCATTTCTTACTCTGTTCAACATCCCCATAATATCAACACCCACAGGCCCTGGTTTTGAGTTAGCTGGGCAAGGGTATATCTATTTCTAAGGAATTTTCCCCTCAGGTTTAACAAAAATTAACTATTTCAGTTTAACATTATTTGCAAATACAACTGGAATTATTTTCTCTGCAAAACAAGCAGTTTAGAATCGTGCCAGAGCACACTCTGCTCAAGCTCAGCCCTGCATATTTATATATCAACACAGGATAGAAGTCATCTGTTAAAATCAGCTGAACCAAAACCCCTGATCTGAGAAGTCAGTCTCCCTGTGCTCAGAGCTCTGGCAGGACTGTGGGAAGTCACTGGATAAATAAATGTTGGGAACTTGGATCTGTGCAACTGATAACTGCACAGCCCATAAGGGAATGTTCTCTTCCCCTCATTCTATCCATTCACTCAGGCAGAAGTCATTCCAAAGAGCAGCTGCACCTGCAGGCTGGCATCTCCCAGGCTGTTCAAAGTGTTCTCCTCAGGAGAAAGCCTTGGGCATGCTGAATGCACTTGGCCAATGATTTCCTTGCCCTGTTAATCCCTGCAGTTAAT
>VXBQ01013861.1:0-70112 GCA_013400175.1 Phainopepla nitens
GCATTTGGTACCTTAAGTGAACCAGTTAGAAGGGATCTTGTCCCAGGCAATATCTCAAGCTCTCATGATATACCCACTCCTTTGGATCCTAATTCTATTCAGAGGACATTCAAATTTTTTTCACTGAAGCAATTCAAAAATGTCTCTTTTCTTATAAAATATGTGTGCATCACAAGGATGGATCCCCTCTAAAGGTTCTACACATATAAAGGTGAATTAAAAGAATGGTGGCTTGCCCTTGCAGTTCCATTTGTAAATGAGTTAATTTTCCAAAGCTAAATATTCCAGGACATCTCATTTCAACCCCCTGCCAGGAACACCTTCCACTAGACCAGGCTTGTCAAAGCCCCATACAACCTGGCCTTGAGCACATCCAGGGATGGGGCAGCCACAGCTTCTCTGTCCAGCCTAGGCCAGGGCCTCGCCACCCTCACAGGGAAGAATTTGTTAATAATATTTAATCTGAATCTATTCCCTTTCAGTTTGAAATTACTGCCTCTTGCTGTATCTTGTAAAAAGTCCCTCTCCAGCTCTCTCAAGTAGCCCCTTCAGGTACTGTAAGGTGTTTTAAGGTCTCTCTAGAGGCTTCTTTTCTCAAGGCTGAATGATCCCAACTCTCTCAATGTGCGTCCATGGGAGGGTTGCTTCATCCCTCCTGCCCCAAAATGTCATCTTTCTTTTGATGGAGCCTGTTTCAATATTTCAACATTGAGACTCAGCAAGGTAATACCACTCTTCTAATGAGGGATTAAATACTACTAAAAATATTTAAGAGCCTGATTGCAGAGGTTGTAGACGATCTTTTTTGTACCTCAAGGCACTTAGATAGAAATTGAAAATACACTAATAGTTTTGAAAGCTACTAGGAATTCAATCTTGACTTTTATCTCAAATGCCATAATCCCCAACATTATTTAATGTGGTTTTTTTACTCATGTAGGTGCCCTTTGTGTTGCTCTTACTGATGATATCACTGTTCCCACAAAATATATTACATTTTCTTCTTTAATGATTAATCACTGCACTTTCCTATTAACAAAGCAGCAAATGGGATGCTAGTTTCCTTCCTCCCTGCTGAGCAGATCATTTTATGCAGTTTCCTCACAATAGATACTAAAGGAGAAACAGAGACTGGTTACTGTGAATTGCTGCTATGGATACAAGTGTCTTCTCTCTCTCAGGGTTCTGAGACTGCATGGAGTGCTTGTTAGCATATTAGCCAAAATACATTCAATGCTGACTACAGCTGTATCATATTGAAGTCTACTGCCCATCTTATTTTGTTATAGTCTGTTCTGAAGCAACAAATGTCAAAGGTTTGTTTTCACTGCAAACTGTTAAACTTCAAAACTGAGACATACAAAGCTTTAGTATTGATTTTAATAAGAGGTGACAGCCTCATAGGGTGCATAAAAAACCACAGAATTGACTAAAGAAGAATTTACCATACATACAAGCCTTTAGCACCCATATATCAAACATTTTAAAATAACTCTTAAAACAAAATTTGGAGGAAAATAACTTCTGCTATTGTTTGTACAGTGGTCCTTATGCTAGTGCTGACATATTTGTAGGTCACAGCTATTTAGCTGCAGAACACCAAACAGCATGTCTTGCCTAAAGACATCCATCTCTTTGATGTCAGAAAGCTCAAACATAAAAGCAGCAAGATAAACAGGCAAAAGAGATCAGTTTAATTCAGCACTGGAAGGATATGGGTTGTACTTCTTAATAAGATTAAATAAATGAATACTTAAATGACTGCTCTGTGTGAAATGACTTGATTTGTTTCACGTATCCATTCAGTGTTGTGTTCATAGAAAATCTCACATGAAGGATAAAGGAAACAGTTCTTGCACCTGTTATTTGGCTGTGGTAGGAATAAAATATACAGTTACTGTGAGTGAAAAGTTACTGATATCATTCTATAAGTCTCTCTGATACTTCTTTCATTTTAGGGTTAGGTTAGGTCTGTGTAGGTGATGTTTTCAAGAGCCTTCACCACTGAGTCATGTAAATGATGCAAATTGCTAAGTGAACTGTGCTCTAGCACACACAAAACTGTGAATTATAAGATTTTTCAGTTTGCTTGAAAAAATTCCAGCTTGAGATGTACACCAAACATTTGCATCCAATGAACACCTCAGCCTCTTCTCGAGTGTTACTTTTAGTTCCAAACCACAAGCTCAAATAATTGGAAGATAAAAACAACAGAAGGTAACATTTTAACAGTATATAACATTATTTTCAGGACCTCTAATAACTAACCATATGGAGTATCTTATGTCCTCTCTTTACTCTATTCAGTTATGTAGCTTTTAAAAAATAAAATGTCAAGACCTTTTCAAGTTCTTGCTAGTTAAGATAGTGTTTGTTGTAATGAAGTAGACCATCCTGCAGTCTGGGACTTGATCCAAAGTCTGTTTAAATCTCTTGAAAAATCAGGTGATGACTGGTCATCTGTACATGACTGTATCTTGGGCACATGCTTCATGTTCATGGGATTCTTAATCAAATGTGTTTTCCCAGTAAAGCAAGCACATGAGTGACTTGCTTAGTCAAGGTCTGTGAAAAAAAGAGATTATCCTGTCAGCACATAATGATAATTATTTTGTGCTGCTTGGCTTCTGAGGCACTTCTTTATAACTTGAACTAATTCAATACTAACTCACGGAATACACTAAACCATGGATATTGTGCCGTGAAATTAACTTAAAATCTTTTTGGTAACCTAGCAGCAATTCAGCTGGTATTACAAATGTCTTTAACATCCTTCATTGATTTTCCCTAGTGTCCCTACAAATTGATGTCTTTTACTGGACTTTTATTGCTGAGATGCATTGGTTTACATATGAGCTACTGAATGAGAGATTAACAGTACAAATATTGTACTTGTTTTCTTTGGGCAACGAATGAAATTATTTCAAAAAATCAATTATGTTTTTTGTTCCCTTGGTGTTTGATCTCACAATAATCTTCCTAATGCTGAGATATGAAATGATTATAAAACCAAGCTTTGGTTTAAAATCATCGAGCAAATTTGGAGACTGTCCAAGAAGCAATTTAATTACCTGTTCTACAAATTGCACACAGCAAACACAACTGCAGACCACAAGATATTGCACAATTACAGGTTTTGTTTAAAAACTGTCAGAGCAGGCATACTTGGATTTATCAGAACAGATTTATTTACTTGGAAAATTTATGCCTTGACTTACTTCATTTATGTACTCAGCAGATGAGACATTTAATAGATTACTTTTGGAGTAATCATGTGCTAATATTTATAGATAAATGTCTGCTGAAAACATGTTCAAGTTTCATTTTGATGGAAACCTTCATGCAGCAAACCCACTTGTGGGAGCTGTTGCTACGGCACAACACATGATTAATGGGTGACTGAGGATGGGCCTTGATTGCTATGAGGGCTCTTTATGAAAAAGGCTACAAAAATTTATATTAAGAAGGAAATTTATTATCTGCCATTTTTCAAGAATAATCCTTACTAAATCCCGAAAAAAACAGGCTGTCATGGCTCTGAGAGCAAGACCACGAGGCACTGACCCTCTGCCTGCAAATGGAGCCTGCATAGGCAGGTAGGAGCAACCAGTGAAGATTTAAAGACTTTATTTAAGAATTAGATACAAATTGGCCCAAAGGACCAAATGGACCCTGAGGGTACACCAGGCACAAAACCCCTGGCTGTTCCAAGGAGAGGATTGTCCTGCTCTACTCTGCTGCCCTGATGTGGCCCAACCTCGAGCATTGCGTGCAGTTTTGGGCAGCACAATTTAACAAAGAAAAGCTATCGGAGGATAGCATCCTTGTGATGCACACATAGCTGTCCAGAGGAGGGGCATGAAGGGTGTGAGGGCCTTGAGGGAGAAACAAGTGGCTGAAGTCACTTGGTCTGTTCAGCCTGCAGAAGAGGAGGCTGAGGAGAAGAGGAGGGGCAGGAACTGATCTCTCTCTGTGGTGTCCAGTGGCAGGATCCGAAGGAATGGCCTGAAGTTGTGTCAGGGGAGATTTAGGTTGGATAATAGAGAAAGGTTCTTCCCCCAGAGGGTGCCTGGGAACAGGAACAGGCTTTCCAGAGCAGTGGTCACAGCTCCAGGCCTGACAGAGGTCAAGAAGCGTTTAGACAATACTCTCAGGCACGTGGTGTGACTCCTGCAGGGCCAGCAGTTGGATTCGATGATCCTTGGGTCCTTTTCAACTCACCATATTCTATGATCCCCTGATTCTATGGAAAAGACTAAGAGTGCCAGAGGAATTCCAGACCATCACATTTTATTTCAGATATTAGTATAGCATTAAGATTTTTTTTGCAAATAACTCAACCGTTGCTAAACACTGCAGAAATGAGAGAGAAGTACTTCAGATAGTAAAGTGGCTGAAAGATATGAAATAAAACTGCAAATTTAAGGTTGATTTGAAGTTTCCATTACAAAGGTGAAGATGGGAAAGTCACAACCCTGCTTTATCAAAAGTAACATATCATTTATCACTGACACAAGCCTGATGCCAGACACTTCCATGGCAATAGTGTGGTATGCTTCTTCTGAGAAACGCTTATCTGAATGTCATGCTTCCTGTACTGGAAAATACTCTAGAGAAAAGTAGCCCTTTATTTCTATAAATGAAGGTTTTTGCAAGAAATATTTATTGCAAAAGCACAGGAGAAATAAATTTTTTTGTGTAAGAGAATTTAAATACACTTCAGTGCATGGTACTGAAATCTCTTAAAAGTTGAATCATTGTAAGTACAACAGCAAAATACACAACAACCAGTTAAACATCAGCAACAAATCACTGGTTCAACAAATAGAATAATGTAAATTTTTAAGCCAGTTATAGAAAGAGGGGATATAAAATCTGTATTCCTCTCTCTCAATGTCCCTGCGGGAAATGACCTTTCCATTATTGCAAGGTTTGTTTCTTGCAAGTTCTGAAATTATGAAGTATCATAACTGTACCTGAACTGCAATTATGAGAAAACCAAAATCAGAATAGCTATAGAAGCGCGTGTTGGAAAGATCATCAAATCTTAGATATAAGGCTAAAAAACAAGTAGCAAGGAAAGAACCTGTAATATGGAAGTAAAAGTGAAGACAAAAACCAGAATGGAAAACCCCACTGTTTTCATGAATAAGGCAGACATTGGAAGGACTTGGCAAGATGGATACAGACTGGTCAAAATAACAGAGATCAAGGAGCTATCTCACCTCATCACATCAGTGCTGGCTCTGGCAGGTCGGTTGCTTCAAAGGCAGCTGTGGCTCAAGAGACATCAGGACTGGATAGAGGGGGGAAGCAGCCACAGACACTCATTTGCCACAGTATTTTTCAAACTGATAATGGCACTCAGGTAAACGGAGTTCAGGAAGCTTTGTTTTAGGCTCTCAGATGTTCCTGAAGATAAGACGTTGCCTTATCTTTTTATTTAGTATTAATAATTATGTATTTGCAAAGAGAAAAATAGTGGGATTTCTGTTGGGGTTTAAAACACTCAGCAACCATTTTTTACCATGTGTCTCTCTAGAAAAGTCCTTCATTAGATATTTTTATTAATTTGATTTGTCTAAAAAGAATTCTATGAGATTATTCTCCTGCTCATATTTTTCCATTTTTAGACTGTTTTCATATCCCTGATAAACTCATAAGCATGAATTGCTTTTAACTGAAATTCCTCTCATGGTCTCAAACATTCCTGATCATGATAAAAAGTGAAAAGACTAGTGTAAAGGAGTTATGGCTAGTATTTGTGACTTAAAATTTCTGGTTTTATTTATTTAAATAGAACCATTTCTTTAAAGGAAAAGACTTTCTGTTACAAGCTCTGCAAATACAACCACACCAAAACTCTGTAGTTGAAGTAACTTTTTTCAATAATTGGGTTTGGGTTGGGGTTTTTTTGTTTGTTTGTTTGGGGTTTTTTCAGTTTGTTGGTTCTGGTTTTGTTCTGCCTTGGGTTGTGGGTTGTTAGGTGGTTTTTTTATTTCCTTAGGAATCAAATTACTCTGATAAAATGCTGCATTGATTTTTACTTGACTGTAATTGCAGTATTTCCTAAGACAGGGGCAAAACACACAAGAAAATCAATGAGAAGCTCATAGGAAGAGGGATGTGAAAAGAAATGTATATTATATACATCTTTTTACATTCTGCTTTCCACTAATTATAAATTACTTTTCAATCAACTCAAAATACTTTTGCTATGTCATATAATGAAAAAGAAACCACAGTTACAGAAAAGAATATTCTGCTGACAGAAAGATTCAGATACATATTCAGTAATTCTTTTTTGCTCAGATATTTCATGTAAATTCACAAGACTTCTGTGTTGTAAAGTTTCCAGCGTAGTGTGTTCTGAAAAGAAGAAATTGAATACATTATGAACGAGATTCAGAGAGTCTTGATGAATTATTTTCTGAGGTTCATTTTGCTTTAAGTCAGTTTTTTTCTGGAAGATATGCCTGTCAAAAGGTGAGCAGTAAAACTCCCAGCTGTAGGGGTATATGGCATAAAATGAGTCACAAATATAGGAAATTCACTCAGGTATTCACTCAGGAAGGTGCCTTTAGATAATTTTGTAAAAATGCTGTCTTGCTGCTTAGTAATGGTCAAAAGTCAAAGAGAATATTAAATAAGGTTCTTCAATTAAGATCCTTTAGTACATATTTCTTAACAAACAGAAATCATAACTAAGTCATAGAATCAATGGTGGAGCCATTTCTTTACCACTATGTGCAGCTCTGGTTCTCTCTGGAACTATAGAGATGATACAAGAGGGCAGAAGGGCAGGATCAGAGGGACAGAACATCTACTGCACTGCAATGTGTTAAAGAGTTGTTGTGGATTGACCTCGAGAGTCAGCTCAGCTCCACACAGTCAGGCACTGAACTTCCCTCAGTGGGAAAGGAGCAGAAACAAAAGGGTGAAAGAGAGGAAACTCATGGGTTCAGACAAAGGCAGTTTAACAGGCAGAATAAAAGCCATACACACACAAGCAAAGTAAAACAAGGAATTCATTCCCTCCCTTCCCATGGGCAGCAGGTCTTCAGCCAGACCCAAGAAAGTAAAGTTTCATCATACACAACAGTGAATTGGCAAGACAATCATTCCAGATGTACCCCCTTCCTCCTTCTCCTCTCAGCTTTTATTACTGAGATGTCACGTGGTGTGGGGTGTCCCTTTGGTCAGCTGGGGTCAGCTCTCCTGGCTGTGTCCCATCCCAACCTGTTGTGCACTCCCAGCCCTTGCTGGTGAGGCAGTGTGAGACGTGGAGAAGGCCTTGATGCTGTGTATGGGCTGCTCAGCCACAGCTGAAACATTCCGGAGTTATCAACACTCTTTTGGTCACAAATCCAAAACAGCACCTACAGACTGCTATGAAGAGAACGAATTCAGTCTCAGCCAAACCCAGGAGAGCCTCCAGGCACTACCTGGTTTAGAAGAGTCATGACTGCAGAGAGGCAGTCATCACTCTGGAGCCAGCTTGTGAGTGGGGCAACAAGGGAAGTGTTATTAACAGCAAACTTAAGGGACACACAATTAGTTTATTAAGTTACTATGTTAAAATAAAAATAACTACTTTTTCTGACAATGCACAGAAAAATTGTAGTACTCAGATATTGAGGATGCTGTGGCAGTCAAAAAGATGTTATTGTGTTCAGTTCAGGTAATGGAGAGCAAGTAGTAACACTGGATGTAACTTTGACTCATGATGCTTTGCAGGTTTATATAAAGCTGGAAACTGGGAGAACAGATACAGGAAAGAATAAATATACCCATAGTTTTCTTCCCATTCCTTTTCCTCCTGCATCCATCACAAGTTCCTGCCAGAGGCAGACTAATCATCTGGGCTGATATCTGTATCATCTGTATCAATACAATATGGCATTTATGTTCTTATTCTCCACAAAGTTTTTAACAGTTGAGCATAAAACAAGACTCAGGGAGGGAAAATCCTCATGTCTCACTTGTGCTGGTGTGGCTGCAGCCACCTCGGAACATCACGCTCCAGGACATTAGGAAGCTCAGTTCACATGCACATAAATAACATCTCTATGAAAAGACTGAAAATGCATCAATAAAATTAAAGCTCTTTGGAGATGGGAATTAAACAGTGTCACCTTGGCAAACAAATATTTAGAAGAATGGAAAAATCCTCAAGGTTATCCACACATTTATATAAGCAGTAAATGCAGGTTCTGGGCGGATGTTATCGTAACCCAAGCTCACAACCACCTTGCTATTCTCTGCAACTGCCAGGGGAAAACATTTCTGCAAAAATACAAAGATAACGTCTCAGTTAAATTTAGTAGACTATTTTAATCTTAAAATTCAGCCTCTAAACACATGTAATTGATAGTATATGAGTGAGTCATGGAAACTTGCTTTTTTATGAAGAAAATTACGAATGTTCAGTT
This sequence comes from Phainopepla nitens, assembly GCA_013400175.1. NCBI lineage: Eukaryota > Metazoa > Chordata > Aves > Passeriformes > Bombycillidae > Phainopepla > Phainopepla nitens. The sequence continues at coordinate 8,433 of VXBQ01013861.1, forward strand.
CTAGCTCTTTTCATTACTTTTTATATCACTAGCTTTCTTCCAGTATGCAATTTAGTGATCCTTGATCCACAACATTTACAGCAATTTAAATGTGTTTCAGATGCTGATAACATGGCTCCTCCCATTTCAAATGTTCATGAGTTTCCAAGCTATTCTGCTTCCCTTCTTGTTCTTTATGAGCAAATCATTATTTATGTAGCCTTTAATGATAAAATCCTGCTTTCCTTAGGCTGGAATGCATCCCTGCCACAGACAGCTTTCCAAGTCCTCTGCACTGCACTTCCAGTCCAGCACAACTGGGAAGGCCAGCTGTGATCAGCAGAGAAAAGGCAGTGGGACCAGGGAGGCAGAGGAGGTTGTGGGCGATGCATGGCGGGTACCTTGATGAGCTCAGACAGCAGCTGATCCCAGAATCACAGAATCAGCTGAGCTGGAAGGACCCACAAGGATCATTGAGTCCAACCCATGGCCCTGCACAGAACCATCCCCAAGAGGCACACCATGTGCCTAACAGTGCTGTCCAAACACTTGAGCAGTGATTTCAGAAAATGTGGGTTTCCAAGTGAGACATTTTATGCTGCTGTAGTGATGTGCTCGAGAACTTTAACTTAAAAATGTGCCAAAAGAGCAGGATAGGACTAGGAGTCAGCCAGGATTTGGGATGTACCTGCTAGATCTTTGAATTGTAGAAAGTGTCATAAAACACAAACTATTTTGGGGGTTTTTCAACAAAAATTCAAGGTTCAGTGGAAAATAATTTTAACAAATTAATATTTTTTAAAAAAAAGTAAGATAGGAGTGAAATATCCAGAAACCCAATGTAGATGGGATTCTGGGGTGGCTCCGTTCTGGACCTTAGGATAAGTTGCAATGTTTTGTTTTTACTTTTCTTCCAAAGCTCTGAATAATGCCAGATTTGAGAGACTCCAAGATGCTGATAAACTGATGGCAGGCAAGGAACAGAGAGTAAAAATTTTAATCTTTCAAGAAAAACAGGTTCACAGACTATCTCTCTTCTCCAGAATGAATTAACGAGAATAGTCCAAGTCAGTCTACAAAAGTTTTAGTAAACTAGCACATATTTCATGAACAGGTGAAAACCAGCAGACAAATGGCTGATTTGACCTTGTCATCCAGAAAGGGAATAGATGATGTCTCATCACATCCAGTTTGCATGCAACCCTGCAACATGTCCATTTAAAACTTTCAAAAATGTCTGTATAGTTGTTGAAGTTTCTGCATCCTCTCTTCCTTTTCAGTATCAAGCCATCCAGTCTGCTGGTAGATTTGAGGTCATCTCCATGCAAATTTTTACCAATAGCTCAAAAAATTCATACTGTTAATCTTTTGAATTAAATTGGTGATTTTTTGAGTGGGTTTTGTTTGTTTGTTTGTTTTTCTCTTCTTTTCTTTTTTTTTTTTTTCTTTTTTTTTTGCAGTGGGGTGAAGGAAGGGCAGGAAAAGGAGGCTCTTTTGGGTTACAAAATATGACTCAAAACAAGTCTAAGGAAAATTGAATTTATAGCTAAATACAGGGCTGATATTCAGAAGATCTGAATTATATCCTGGACTGCCACAGACTTCCTGTATGATCCAAGCATATGAGAAATATTCAGTTTTCTCCTAGGAAAAATGTGATTAGTTTTATCAAGGTAATAAACTGGGAGAATTTATTAACTGATATTTTTCATGTGCTCTGATATGTTTGTTTGAGACAGTATAGAGCCACAAAAAAATGGATATGAATTATATTTCATCACTGTGCATAACAGAGTGTCTACACCTGGAACTTATTCTCTTTCTTGGTAGAAGCCTAAATTATTAACGCACTGCACATTTTTACCATTAAATATTAGTATATTCCTATCTCTCACTTGGTAAAACTATTTTTTTTATTTGTCTCTTCATCATTCATTTTCCAGCCCCTTCTCTGGAAGCTACTAAATTTCCCCTATATTCATACTTTACCAATTGCTCCCATTCTATGGAAATTCAACTTGCAGCTCCTCTGAAAGGCCACAGGTAGGACTTTATATTGTCCCCACACATGGGCACAGAGTGAAAAGTTTTTCTTTCTGGCTTAAGCAGCTTCTGGCCCCCTTTTCCATTCCCTTTCCTTCGTCAACAGCTCTCGGTGTGCCAAATCAACCATTTGCAGGGCAACGTGAGGAAACAGAGCCTGGAACTGCTCGAGGATACCAAACCCCATATTTTGCAGGGTGGTTTTCTTTTGGGGTAGACATCCACAGACAGAATGGTGCCACAAGAGAAGGTGAGATTGATCAGCAGCACCTCTCATGTCGGTGATAAAACACTGCCATGCCCCTTCCTTGCCTGCTGGCCCAGGATCTTGTGAAGGTAGATTGTTCTGCACCACCTACCTGCTTCTGCTTTTGAAGAGAGAGGCAGAAACCAACCCTCAGCTTTCAGCTCCACTTCAGTGAAACTAATCTAGCACATAATGAGAATTGACAGTCCCTGCAGGATCATTAACCAAACAGTTTGATTGCTTAATTAACTGCCTGATCAGTCTTGCTCCTTTCCAACAAAAGCAGCTCAATTGTCCCTTGCAGCTCCACACAGAAGTAAGCTGGTGTTTCCACAAAATCACTGAGCGCTGGCAGTACCTGGGGTGTGCCACATTATTTGAATAATCCAGACATCCAGATGTCACCATCAGAAATAAATACTGTGAGCTGAAATCCACAAACACAGCCAACGTGCCCATGATTTATTCATGAATGGAATAGGATATGAATGCAATGCATTCTAAACACCATGTATTAAAGAAAGGGATATTAGTCAAATTAAGTAGCTTTGTTTCAATTTCACCACCTGTGGGCTATCTTTAGATCCCTTTACAGCTTCAAAGGCAGAAAACAACTTTGAGTCTGGCAAAAAATGTGCTTTGAAAGTGATTCAAATGATGCTACAAAAGGATTTACTAAACATTTTCAAAAGGACATGATATATGAAACAAACAAAAAAAAAAGATTAATAAAAGGATAAAATGGGAACTAATACACACTTTCAAAGAGAAAATTTTTCTTATTAGGAAAATAACTATCATAACACAACAGCAAGAAATGAACTGGAAAGGTTTTGTAACAGACAAATGGGTACAACAAGGCTTTCTAGCTTGCACAAACATATGAAACTTCTGGCTTTTGGTCCTGTTTATACAGAGGGCAAAAAGCAAGAGAAAGCAGGAAGCTTAAAACTTTATCTTAACCTCACAAAGTTAATTCCACCTTCATTGAAATTGGAATGAAGGAGCCAAAGAAAATATTTATAATTAAATACATTTAATTGATATTTTGCAATTTTATTTCTTCTTGCAAATCTGTAAGGTTTCTGAAACAGTAGAGTCTGAGACATCTGATGTGTGATGAAGCTTTTTATACTTCTGGGAGTGGAAATTCTGAACAAAATCATCAATACATGGGATTGATTTCATTTGTAGCATCCTGGGAATTGCTTTCCTAAGGGCTGGGGAAAGGCAAAGAGCATCTTCCAGCCATCAGCAATAGCAAGAAAATGTCTTGGTGTGCAGGAAAGCAGCATGGAGCTGCACAGGGAAATCCTTCAGCCCAGAAGCCAATAAAGAACTGCAATGCTTTAGTTAGGATACTTCAGACTAATATAATTACTGCATTATAGAGCAAGGAAATACTGCACTTAGAAACTGCACTGATCAGCTCAACAAACAGAGCTGCAAAGAAAGTTACCCTTTAGAAAGGACAGTCTACAGTGGGTAGGATTGACAAACAGAGAATCAGTCTCAGGAGGGTGTTAGGGAAAAGTTAAAAGGTAGCACAGGGAGCTGGGTGTCACACATGTCCAAGTGAGAGTTGGGAGCTCTGGGTTAGGAGGAGAGTAGGCAGAGGTTGTACAGTAAAAATGTTGATTTTTTTTCCTGAAGCTTTTGCTATATGTGGTCATTGATTTGATCTAGTATGGCATGCTGTACTATCTATGATATAGCAATGCATTCAGAAATGTATCCAAATAGATAAATCAACAGAAAAACCTTCTTGAAAATTAGCAGACATATACACACTTTATAACAGGCAGTTGCAGTCTTTACTTTTACACCAATTATTTCCCTTTGTAGAGACATCTCATAGAACCCTGTTGAAAAATTCTCTGAGTAAAATGGTATTCAAAGTAAATTTATGAGAGTCTGAACAGTGTACAGATAAATAGAAAGCCCTCACTTTTAAGCTCATATAGTTGTCTATTTCTGGAACACTAATTTTATCTGTAAGCTAATCTGTGTCTTTCCATCACTGCTGACTTGAGAAAGTGAAGTCCAAGCTTTCTTAGTTTTCCCCATCCAAGACATAGCTTTAGCAACAATTATTGCATTTGGATTGTGTGACTTAGTGGAGATCCTTAAGTACTTTAAATACACTGAACCATTCTCAAGTGCACTCATAAATTGCACAGAATTTCTGCACTAATTCAATATCTTGTATCAGTGATTTACATCCTATTTTTCAGTGCCCAGGCATCATCTCTGGAGTTTGTTACTTGATACTAAAACATCATGTCATAAATCACAAAAAATATTGCTAGAGTGGTGAGGGGACGCAGGAAAAGACAAAAGAAATATTATATATGGGAAACGAAGCTTAGAAAAAAGCAGGAATTAATGTAAATTCCAGTCAGGATTACTATTCTGTACAAATAATGCTATAGACTACTTCTTATTGTCCATCCGTAACATACAACTGTTTTAAAAATAGGTTTGCATTGGAAGTTGCACGGAAAATCTAGCTGGCTTCTCTTTCCACTTGTTTGAATTCCTCATCAACATTACAATGTCTGATTTTCAAAGAATGCTAAGTGATACTGGGACCTAGATGGACTTGTCCAAATGTTTACTCGTTTGCTGTCAATTGAAATTCGGCTAGAAGCTTGCTTCAAGTTATTTATTTACCAAGAAAAGAAGAAACAAAATTGAGCCTAATGGCTGCCTGCATCTTGGCTGGTTCTGTATCCTCAAACTCTGACACTGCTTTTAACCTACTTAGTATCTTTTCTTCCATAGTAACAAAGTCATAAGCCTGCTAGGAGTATTCAAAGGATCTCTTAAGTTCAAGTTCTTAGTAATTAACCATGATAAAAGCCATCTTGATTCAAGTAACTGCCATGAAATGAAAACAAACATTTGTGAGGAGATATCTGAAAGAATAAACAGAAAATTTGAGCAATGATAGTGAGATTTTCTGATGTATGAGCCAGAGATCCTGATGGAACCCACAGCTGGCAGGCCATACTGCAAGTCTGGGGCTGTCTGTACTGCTGTCCAATGGCCCCAGACAAGCTTAGGGTGATTTAATCACTCACCGAAAAGAGTCAGCTAAAGCCTTCAAAAGAGCTTCCTTAGCACTGGTGCAGCTGATCCAAGCCCTCCCTTGTGCTCTTCTAGTGGGCTATCAATTTATGTCAACACCAAGATCACTTAGGAAAGGGTTTCAGACCCTTCTGTGGGAGGCCCTGTGCCATTGCCTTGGCTCTCCCATGGCAGGATGGGTGCTCAAGGCTCATTCCTGCTGCATGTTGACATGCTTTGGCTTTCCAGCTCCCTGCCCTGGCACTTGCCCTCTTGGCTTGGCATTCCAATTTGTTTTCTTCCCTGAAGGGTGTCATGACGGTCTTGTCTCAGCTGTAGCTATGATCTTGTTTTCCTCCTGCCATAACAATTCTGAAAATATATCCAGGGACCATAAATATTGTGTCCAGAGACCAATGTCAGCAAATATGTCCATATAAATTAATGGGAAATATGTACAGCATAATAAAATATTCACAATATTGCAAAAGAAGAAACTGCCAAAAGAAGAATCCTTGGTGAAGTGCAAAAGATGAGTTCCAAAATGCTGTAAGATGGGTAAGTACTGGTAAGGGATTCTCAAGATCATACATAATTTACACAATGGAAACCATAAAGCATAAGCAGAGATGAGCAAGTGCTATTGCTCTAAACTGTGCTTATGATCAGCAAAACACCAGATCAGCATCCTAAGTTCAGCTGGTGATTCAGGACTTAAGTACAGGCTTAAAGACTGAGATGTGCACCTGATACCTGAATGGGCCTGAGAGAATGTGGCTCTTTTGTAGGAAATGGGCACATATTCCTTGCTGGTACCAACCTGGCACTTGTACCCCCAACAGATACAATAATACAGTAGCTGAAAACTTGAATATTGAAAAGCAATAGAAATTTATGGTAAGCAGATAAACAGATGCTTTTGGGTTTTGCTCATTGCAGAAGATAAACTAAAACATATTGCAGAAGACTTATTTTTGAGCAGCAATTAATTTCCTTTAAATCACTACTATATGCCATGATGTCTGTGGATCTCATTGGAGGAAGAATTGTACAGAAGCATAGGTGTTTCTCCAGCCAGAGCTTGTGACAAACATCTTCCCTGAGAGGATTTCTGCCCTCTTAAGATTGTTCTGTTGCTGAGGGACGTGAAGTACGGATTGAATAAATTTGACAGGAATAGCAGGGACATAGTTAAGGCTGGGATAGGTCACAGGTCATCTTGCAGGAATTTGGACATCAGCATGTCCAAAATTCATGGTTGTACAAAGGCAGATGGCAAACTTTAGGCTATATTAATAACAAAACCAAGTGCTGACTATTTTCAAGCAGAAAATGGAAGGGCAAATTAATCAATCATGCGCAAAAATTGACTTCCTACTCAGCTGTGTTGAGTTATGCTTTGATAGTTGGCAGCCTGCTGGCTACTGGGATTGTACCTTTAGTGAAGCATTTGCAATTGAATAGGTACAAACTGGACACTAGTGCAAGAGTGAAAGCTAAAATGATTGTGTTTTGGTTTGTGAGAATAATAAAATCAATATTCAAGACATTTGAAAGTATAGAGAATATTATTTTTTCATTAGCGACTTTGGCTATGGAAATCACAACACACATAATCCATCAGCTGACACAGTTAGTGCCACAGTGTTTAAGTTTGGTAATAAGATCAAGAATCATGATTTATGTTTAATGCCTAAAATGTACTGCCTTATTAGCTCATTGGTGTAAAAATGTTTTCTTGATCTGGTGGTGTGAAAATCTTTTGCCTTTTCTTTCTCAGAATATGAATCAGTGCTTTCCAATTTTCTAATTTACTCAGGAAAGTTTTCATTTTTTCATATGTAGAGAGCCAAAATATGGCCTTCATGTAATCTAAAATGTGTAGAATTCTGTGTAAGAGAACAGGAATGCAGACCATCCCTTGATAGGTGGATTGTACTGGAACATCTGGATTTTTCAGACTATATCTCAGCGGCAAGCTGGAGCAAAACTGGAAAGGTTTAATATGCAGTGCATATTTCTGAAAATGTAGGTTCTAGTTTAGCTTCACATATACCTAATGGAAAAGGTTTATCAAGATCTTTCACAGTTCCTAATGAAAATGGTCCTCAAGTAATGATTGACTCATATGGGATCTTCAGCACAGCTCCTTGCCTCTTATCACAACCTTTTTTCCACCCACTTTGTTCTACATGTAGCCTCCCTAAACCAACCCTCCCTTTCCACTTCTATTGTCCTAGAGCGTAATTGTATTTCCTCAAAGTTAGATCCTAGCTTTTACCTCAGTTTATTCCCTAACTTCACAACTTTTTCTTAATGTTTTTCTTCTAATTTACCATTTTGTATTAATATGAATTTTTCAAATGTGCTAAAGCAGACAGAAACCAGTCAACCATAAGTCAGTGGGGAAGATCAGAAGTCATTTTCCACCCTAAAAGCCAACCAAGTACTTCAGTATCCAGATTGTCCAAAGAAACTACTATTTTTGAAACCTGATGACACATTGCATGAGGAAAGTTAAAACCACTTGAAAACATTGCCAAATGCTGAGATGAATAATTACAGCTCAGAGGAAATAAACTATTCAGCCCAGACATTTGGAAAACATGCATAGCAGTACAGTTGTACTATTCATGGATCAGTATATGAATAGGAAATTGGAAGAACTTTTCTAGTCTTGTGATGAATATAGAGCACAATAGAGGGAGAAGATGAACTGAGACTAAAAGTCTCTTTATAGTGCTCACATTTCTTCCAAAGTATCTACGTCACAGCAGTTTCCATTCATCCAGGCACAATGGAGCAGCACCAGACTGAATCTACAGCTGAAATAAGTGACTGAAATGGCATTAATAGCGAGTTTTGTAATAGCAGTTGACAACAGATCAAAACCTAATGATTTTTGGGACTAATTAATCTGTCTGAACTCTCTGATTTGTACAAGTTTATAAATTTTTTCTAACTTTTCCTGTTTCTTTCCAAAACTTTAGACATATTAGTGCAGTTAAGATCCCATAGCCTGATGGGAGTATAGGAAGTGTAAGTGCATGGGTCATGAGGTCTAATCCTCTGCTGCTTTAGACTCATAACATGTAACTCCTCTTAAGCTGTGTAACAGGAATCTAAAGGTGGAATTTTCTTGAGATGCCATGAAGCTTTTTTGAAACCTCACTCCTCTGTTTGTTGCAAATAACTTTCTAGCTTCCAGCCTCAGCTAATGTGATGCCGGTCAATATCTGACTTATTCTTGTATGTAAGTTTGCATAGGTACCAGAACCATCAAAAACACCTGCTCCTGAATTTTGTGCATCGAAGAACAGTTGTAACTCAACTTTAATCCTTTAAATCCATTATTGTGTTTGAAAGCATTGCTCTAAATTCAATATTTCACTGCAGTGAAGCCAGAAAGAGTTGTAAAGTATCTTCCTACTGCATATCATGAGAGTGGGACAATAAAATTAGGGATCTCACAGTTTGAATTAAGATTCAGACTTTTGTAACTGATGGAAGAGTGGGAAAACCTCAACATACCTATGGAACAGCCCTGTGAGAGTACCAGGGAGAGGGACACCTCCTCTGGGGCAGGACAAGAAATATCCAAGAGGCAGGAGCAGTGCTTGGGCTGGAATTTTAACTTTGCATTCAGTCAAAAAGGGGAATTATAAATAGAAACCTTAATTGAGGTGTTTCAAGTTAGGCAGAAATGGACTAGGCCTCAGTGATTAAAAGACCCCAATGTTGTCTGTGTCTTTCAAGTTCATGTTTGGGGCACCAGGACAAGCAACCAGAGCTATGTGTTGATCAAGATATATGCTGGGCTTTTAAAAAAATTTTTAAAAACCCCCTACTTATTAAAAATATTAATTCCATATGTTTCATGACAAAAAGGTACTTTTGAGTGTCTAAATTGATAAATTATTATCCTAATCCAAGAAACAGGATGTTACGGCCTTCAAAGGCAAAATGAAGTGATTTTTTAAAGATGTTGCGTATTTGAGGGAAACAGTGTTTTTCTTCATGTTTTTTTTGTTGAGTAATAAGGTCAAGTTAAGTGTTTTATGAAACAGGCCATATGATTTTGGTACTTATGTGAATAACAGAAGCTATAATCTGCAGGAATGATTAAATTGTCCAATTCATCACCTGGCTAAAGCACAAACATCCTCTATAGCACAATTTTGTGCATTACTCAGATTATGTTTTCATTTTCAAATTGCTTCTCATGAATGCAGTTCTGTAAAACAAAATGTCCCCTTGTAGTCAAGATCCATTTTTAATTATACTGTTATAATCTTGCTTACTGATTCCCTCATTATTTTCCTCAGTATTTTTTCATATCCTACAGAGACAGGCAGGCAAAGCCCAAGGCACTAATTAAGAGCAGGTGAAGAATATAAGCAGGAAACCAGGGATAAGCAGTGGCCAAGGGCTATTACTAAATAAAGCCATTCTGAACAGAGAATTTCACAGCTTAACAGGGTTGTGTCGTAAAGCAGTCTCAATTACAAAGGAACCAACTGAGAAATCTAGAAGGATTTCAATATAAAGCACAGCTCCTCATTTCAATTTCTGTTGTCTTCCAAATCAATATCCATATTTAATGGAATATCCTTGGGTAATTTGTAGGCTATTACAAGAAAAATATTTATTTGTGCTGTGTGAATATCTGTAACTATTTTGATGCAACACATAGTTATTTAATGGTTTGATGTAAATAACATATACTTACTTAATAAATGGTTTGAGACAATAATTCAACCTAAATTGCATGTCAACCAGCTCATAATATATCTCAGTCTTTGTTAAGATAAGGATATTAAAATATAGTTGATTGTAAATAATAGAACTTAACTAACAGATAGCATTTTATTTTATTCAGTTGGACACATACAGTTTGATTATTTAGGAATTTTTTAACATTGTGCAGGAAACCCATTTGCAAACTGGAATGACCTGTACCTCTCCAGAGTGACAGCTTTAAAAAAGTCACCCCCAGACTCCACAGACAGGGCAGTGTTCCAGGGAGGCCACACAGAGACCTGGCCTTTGCACAGCAGACTGCAGGGAGTGCAGGAGACGCTGCTTTTCCTGAGCATGGGCTCTGGTGAATGCTTGTTCCTCTTCATGGTCTGTGTCAACACTCTGCTACCCAAGGGCTGACCTCTGCCATGGTACAAGCTGAACTGGGAACAGTGCTGGGAATAGCACTGGAACTGGGAGATAAATGGGGATGCACTGCCAGCGGAAAACAAGGTGTTTTCTAGAAGTAACCTCGTTCTACAGTCCACACCAAACTGAAATGCACACACACACAGAGTTTGCAATACCTTGAACTGCCTGCCGCAGCTCTTTGGTTCAGCTCTCTTACAGAGATGAAGGGAGGACAGATGGTCTTTCTGACTCTTCCACCCTCCCATCCATTGATCTCCTTTACCTGTCCAAGTTAGAAGCTTCTTGGTGCAATCAGAGGAAAGGGAGCGTGTGTATTCACATACAGTTTGTGCTGTATTCACAGCTGCCCGTGGGCCAGTGGGTAAGAGTACAGAGCTAAGAGATTCCTGCAGCTGATACTGCCCAGTGTGACCATGCAGGAGTTGTCAGAGAAGTGTTTCCTTCTTTAAGCTGCTTCTGACGTGCAGACTCCCTTATTCTTCCCCTCCACACTACACTGCTTGTATTCTGAGGATAACTATTCCTCTAATTATCCAGAACTTTTGTACGGGATTCACTTCTGCATTTGAGAGGATTCAGACTTGCAGTGGAAACCTGCAGGTGCTCTGGCAGAATTGATGGGTACCAGTCCAGTGTCACTGTTCATCTGCACCCTGTCTGTCCTGCATGTTCAGGCTCATCAGCTCCAAAGCACCTCATGCAGGCATCAGGGTGATCTGATTTGGGGCTGCCCCTTTAGCTCTGAGGGAGAGAGGCCATGCGTGTGGACAAGGACACTGAAGTGCTTTGCAGACGTGCTGTTGGTTGCCAAAGGATCCAGACTGATGCAGCTCCCACAAGAACTCACATAAGGCAGGAGAGGACGAGAGCTCAGGTGTCCTAAAGGCTCAGAAGAGCCCTCTGGGTGGTGTGGCTTCTGTGATTCACAGACACACACACAGAGAAGGGAATGGACTCCCTGGTCCGTGAGAGACACCAAAAAAGGTTCCATCCTCTGTCCCTCTTTGGTGTTGCTGTCAGGGCGGGGATTGCCCCACGAGGTGCCACCTCCTCCCCCACAGGTACTCCCCTCTCTCTCTGGCCCCAGCAGCAACACACCAATGCCAGTCTCTTTCCTGTGCCCCTTAAATATATGCATATCTTTTAGGGAAAAAACCATGATATATGGTGTTGCCTCCACAGGAGAGACTTCACAGCTTTCCTTTGTTCTTGCTGCATTATATTGTACTCTTGATAGACCCCTGTAGTTCTGACAGATAACTGGGCAATCAAGTTTTGAGCAAGTCATGATAAATCAAAAATAGCTGCTGGCCATGGAGATGGTACCAAACATAATATATGGGACCACCTGGTTCTGCTCTAGCTGTGTGCCATTCTCATGCCCCTGTAAGCACATCTAGGTTACAGAAAGCTACATATTCCTCAGTGAAGCTAGGGGCTGTTTTTCTTAAGCATGTGTGTCTAACAGCTGCTGAATTAAAAAGTGAAATATTATATTAACTTAGCCACATCCTTCAGCGTGGCCACAAACCACTGAATCAGGAAGAAAACTGCATCATTGTACACATTTTTTAAAAACATAAATAACAAATTATGTGCAAAACTTTTAAAAGTTTTATTCTCTGATTCCTCTTCAGCTCATTATGGTGTTATTGGCTACTATTATCTGTAATAGCATAAAGATGTAAACACTTATTTGTTCACAGCTTTATATGTAACATCTCAGAGAAGGCTATTAGGTTTGTGACATTAAAAACAAACCAGAAGAGAACAAAAGAGCAAAACCAGAAGAAAACTATAGTGAATTACAGTATGAAATCTATTTACACACATTAATCTATACAACATAATAATCTGTACATTTTGTAAAAAATAATCACATTCATATACATAATCTTTAATTTTTACCATACTTGACTGACATAAAGTTATAACAAAGATGACAAAAGAGAAATTTGAAGTAATACTCATACTAACGTGCCAGGACAAAAAAAGCAGCAGGTAATCATAAACATATTACAGTGCTTTGGGAAATAGAGGGGCTTGGGACATTTTAGTCACTTTTTTTTAGCTGACAATGGAAATGTTCCTGACTTAGATTTAACTACAACCTGCTATCATTAGGCAGAACCAGATTCAATACAGAGTGGTTAAACTATATCACAGAATGCTCCTTTTAAATGTTATCCTGATGTACTCTTGTAACATACATGTTAGAAAACTTTTAAATTTTTTTTTTTTCAGCAACAGAATAGCACTGCATCCTACCTTCTGTATTTGGCATGTCAGGGTAGTACTGACAGCCCACAGCTGATATAGGCACTCTTGGTAACATGAAGGTACTTCTGTTGGTAAAGATATTTCCTGTATCACTATGCACAGACAGGAATTGTCCAGACAATGACCCTTATACACATGGCAGCTTTGTCTGCAGGTTACTTGTCAGTTCTTTCTTTTAGGGCTTGATTTTTCCTTAAAGATGTATGGAAAAATCTGTATAGGCTGAATTTGGACTTTATCCCAGATCACTCTGCTCAACTGGGCAAATTCACAGTTAACAGAAGAGGATTTTTAGAAAAATAGGGGACAAAATTTGATGCAGATGGTTTATCTTAGTCTTTGCACATGGACTCTGTGACACATGCACCTGGTAATGCCTTATTTCATCAATCTGCCCCAGACAGAGTCTGTGGTTTGCTGATGGTCTGTGCCTCTTGCTTTCCCTTTGGCATGTCAAAGGCACAGGGAAGCCTAGGGTGAATCAGGACATGAAGCAGATGCTACAGAGTGGGGTAGGATGGCTCCAGCTTGACTGTAGGAGGTTTTTTTGTAATGCTATTTGTCACCAATTATCTATTGCTGCTACAGTGCAGTCCCATCACAAGCTTAGATTGGGTATTTCTCAGCTGGCTACCCATACCACAACATAAAGAAAATTTTGGGTACTGTAAAGCACTTTCTTTTAGTACATGCCTCCCCTACAAAAGACAAAAAGCCAAACACCCAAGTCAAAACAATAAATATTTGTTGGAAGCTGAGGTCAGGCAGATCAAAACGGGACATAAGGCTGTGGGCTTTATCATGGAAGGCAGGGACACCTGACCAAATGAACAGTGGGATCCTCCTCTGCCTGACCTTTTGAATTACTCTGCACATTTCTTGGAGGATAAGTTTGGCCAACCCAAGGTAATTCGCTTAAAAAGGAGTATCTGTGTAATATTACCCAGACAGCTTAATGATCTCTTCTGGAGGGATACATCTTACCTGATTCCATCTATGGACTGAGAAATCTAAGTACTAGCCAGCTACTCCAGGCTCCTTATATAGTAAATCCAGACAAAACTAAGCCCGGCTCACCTGCCTCAGATGCCCGGCTGAACATCTTCAACTAGTTCCTGTTTCTCTATGATGACTGTGGAAGGCACTTCTAAAGTGTCTTTAGCTCAGAGAAAAACATGCATCTTTTAGACACCAAAAACAGGGCAGATGAATTTCACCGAGTGTATCCGGCACCCAGCTGAAGTCGACTCTGCAGAGGAAAATTTAAGTCAGTGTCCATATATATTTTTGAATTGTGGTCAGTAAGTGGAGAGCAAACTGTCATTGTGTTCCTCAGGCACCAGCAGCAGGTAATGCTGACAGAAATCACTCAGAATTAATGATGCCTCCAGGGGAGGTAAAGCACAACAATTAACCACGGAGTGAACTGTATTGCCATTCTTGTTCAGTAAGTACAAGCTGTGCTACTGGCTTTTCAGTTGGGATGGACAAAAAACCCCAGGTTTTCTGCCTTGAAGATTTACAACTGAGTTTGGACCCTGATGTGGCCAAAGGGAAAAAGTTAGTAAAATAATAAAGAAAGGGAGGTGCAGGGAAAAGTTACATTTGTCTTGCAGCCTCTACTTCCTCCCCTGATGATGCTAGGACTGAGTGAGAACTAGGATTAGGGATGACAGAAGGCCAAATGATATTTCATTGCATTGTTCTTTTGACTCTTTAGAGTCACCACAGCACAGAGCAAAAGCATTTAATCCCATATCCTCAACAAAACGCAATGAAAGATAAAGCCATGAGAAGCTGTCTTGTTCTGGGTGTCGTAAAGATGAAAAAGTGATCAAGTTCTAGATTTGTTAAACTGTTCTGCACCTTTTACAGACATTGTTATATCATGTGTATCTGTCCATGAAAAGGCAGCTGAAAGTAAAACTGGTGATGGCAGGACTGATTCTGTAACTTTGCATAAAATTATTTTGAAATCAGAAATTTTCTGGGAGTAAAAACAAGTGAGCACAGTGCCCTCTGTGTCTTCACTGCCATGATAATGCTTGCACAAAGCATTATGAAGTTAAACTGTCTCATAAAACAGTATTTAGATTATCTGCATTTTTATTATTAATAGGGGGATGAGGTTCTCCAAAGTACTGTACTTTTCACTGGTTCGAAAGAAAAATGTGTACAGCACCTCCCTCTCCTGCGTGCCATTCTCTGCATGTCCACATTGTCCTTTACAAACTTAGTGATATCTCTGTGTTCTCCCACTGCAAATTACTCAGGTGGCATTTCACCCTACATGAAAAGTAGAATTAAGCCCAAATGCATCTGCACTCTGTTAGAGAAAACAATGCTGCTTTGTTGCAATATAAAATGCATTTTCTTATTAAGGCTTTTTTTTTTTATAACCCAGAAATAATTAAAATGCAGATTTTTTCCATGCTCACCTAATTAGGACAAAGACAGTTTTCTGTAAGATACAATGTGTTATAAACACATATAATTGGTGATGCATCATGCAGAACAGACTGATGGAAATGATTGCCTGAAACATCTATTTCTGTGCTATCATTCTGTCTGTGTGTCAACTCGCTCACATAACCTCCTTTGAGCGAAAAGATGAGCACACTTGAATGCTTGTCGCATGTGCCTTTCTACCCTAGAAATTAAGGGGAAAAAAGAGCATCCTGCATGTCACATCTCAGGGAACTGAGCAGTCCCAATGCCACTGCAGACAAAGAATCCTAAAGTGCACAGATGTGTTTAATTTAGGTGTAAAAGCAGCTTCCAAAGCTCCAGTGGGTCTTCACATATTTGCCATTAAGAACTTGTGATAAGTTTTTCCAGAGATCCAGGAAACATACTAAATTTTAGCAGTTTCCTCAGTCTAAAGTCTTTGGGAATAGAATTAGTTTAAATACAGATATAGGGGCAGATCTTTAGACCCCATGGGAGTGCTCTTGGCCGTCTACTTCCATCCAGAATCTCATAGTTACTTTGCCAAGCAGAAAACATTATGAATGATCTGGAAGTGATCAATAGCTTCTTTAAATTCGATTCTTGTAAGTGACAATTCTTTGAGTGATTGTTGTTTAACTCAAGTGATACCTACTGGTGTCATGTAACATTCTTCATGTTCTGCAGTAGTCATGCGAACCACGGGGCCCTTTCTGTCTTTGGTCTGACAAAACTTTGTGTGACTCCACGGCAACCACGTTAAAACGAATTGTGTTTGGCTGATAAATCGCTGGATTAAACCAGACCAAGAATTGTAGGGACACTTTGACAGCTGCTGACAATATTCCCAGTTCTGGTAATATTTTCAAGGATGTACAATTATGCCTGCCATGAGATGCCCTTGCTGCTGTTCTTCCTTTTATCTGACAAGAGTAGGAACCTTGGATTCTGCGGGCTCCATAAAATTTGTTATCTGAAATAGGAGGGCAATATTGCATTTGTACAAATACATTATTATTCCCATTTGTAATGCAGGGTGGGCATGGTTAAACATTGACATGGGAAGAGAACATCACTGGGTTTATTTATTTTAAAGAGTGGATATGTTATGTATATTTTTATAAGACTGTGAAATCCCTGCTTTTTTTTTTTTTAAAACATGGCTACATAAGAGTCTTGGCATTGTTAAAATTTCCTTCTTTATGCTTTTTATGGTAATTTTTAGGGATTCTATCTAATTTCTTTTTTTTTTCTGGAGTGATGGTCAGGACTAAATTTTTAACCATTTCAGATAGAGAACTGAATAAATCTAAACGAATTTACATTTTCATTAAATGTGAGTTGTTAATTTCACTGCAATATTCCTTGTGTTTTGCAGTCGAATATGTAGTTCCTAGAGAGAGATTTCAATGATAATACTGTAAAAAATGGTATTTTCAATGTGTAACATACTATCCAGTGCTGTTTGTACTATGCCAGGCTGCTTTAGCAATAAAGCATACCTCTTCAGAAAATTCCTTCATTAAAGGGCAACACAAATCCCTTACTTTAAACAGAAGAGAACAACTGAGAACTACTATACTCAAAAAGAAATATATTTCTGTATGGAGTGTAAAGGTAGGCCTACACTCTGCACCCAAACATTAAACTAGGCACTTTTGAAAGTAACAACAGGATTGAAATCAAACTCTGTAGAAAGTAATCTCTGAAATTTATACCATTAGCCTAGAAGTACTACCTTTTTCCCCTCTGTCTAAATCATGTTCATGATCTCCTGGATTAGCGCACTGAACTCCCAGTGAGGTTAATTATGGTCTTAGATTTTTTTTTTTAATTTTATTCTCCATAATTAGAAAAGAATTTCCTAATCCTTAAGGCAATGTTTCCTTAAGTATAAATAAAGTGTAAGAAATATTCTTACTTCCCATCTTAACCCTTACATGTGCCGAAGAAGTCTGCACTGAGCAAGATACCCTGCATGGATCTTGTAGTCATTTTGGAATGTAAAGGGACCTTTAAGGAAAATGAATTTTTGGATTGTTATGGCTAGTAAACTGCAAGAGAACATCAGAATTAATATGAATACCATTTGAACAAAATAGAAAGCGTCCATGGGGCAGCCTTCTCTGTTATTAACAGGTTGGCTGCACAAACCAATTCCCCAAACACTAACATGTAGAAAAGCAAAGCACTAAACTGTACATTTTATAAAATATCACATCAAGCTGCATAATGAATAATATATTCCACAGTTTTTCATGTTTTGAGAGACCTAGCTCATTTATATCATGGTGGTCTCTGTCTGCATAAATGAGTGAGCTCTTGAATTCCGGTGGAGCTGGGAAACGCTTTCTGATCCATTTCGAGAAATGGACGAGCTGTGGAGTCTGTAATCTCTGCCTACTGTCTGCTTCCAGCACAAACTCCGCCACTTTCTTTTCAGCTCCCCCTGCACCTGTGTTAAAAAGAAAATGCACAATATGAGCTGAAAATTTTCTTTTATGTGAGGAACTTTTCCATGTCTATTGTCTGTCACATGGGGATCTCTAGGAACAGAATCATTGAATGGTTTGGATTGGTACAAACTTTTAAAGATTATTTAGTTCTATCCCCAGCCATGGGCAGGGACACCTTCCACCAGACCAGGCTGCTCAGAGCACCATCCAGCCTGGCCTTGGGATGGGGCTTCCACAGCTTCTCTGGGCAACCTGTTACAGTGTCTCCACCACCCTCACAGAAAAGATTATTTCCTTCCAAAATCTACCACATATCAGTTTAAAAGTATCCTGACACTACAAGCCCTGTTAAGAAGTTTTTCGCCATCTTCCTTATAATCCGCCCTTGATATACTCTAATGTGCTTTAAAGTCTCGCCAGATCCCTCTCCTTTCCAGGCTCAGCAATCCCTACTCCTTCAGCCTGTCTTCATTGGAGAGATGTTCCAGCCTTCTGATAATTTTTGCGGCCTCCTCTGGACCTGCTCTAACGGTCCATGCCTTTCTTGTACTGGTGACAATTCACCTCTTTCGAACTGCTGGCCATGCTTCTTTTAATGTTTTTGGGCTACAAGTGCACATTGCCAGCTCATGGTGCATTCTTCATCCCCAAGTCCTTCTCTGCTGGATGGCTCTTGACCCCTTCATCCCTCAGTCAGCACTGCACAGACCCAGGTGCAGGACCTTGAATTTAGCCCTGTTGAACCTCTTGAGGTTCTTTTCCCTGTTTCCACAAGCCTATTGTGGTCCCTCTGGATGGCATCCCTTCCCTCTAGAGTATCCAATCAGTTTTAACAAAGGTCACAGAACTCAGGCAAAGACTGCCTACACTGTCTGTGAAGAGGTGTCCTAAGGTCACTTCCAAAAATCAGTTTCATATCACTTGTGCTGCAACATTAGCTTTTGATATCAAGCTATTTATCTCATATACTTAAGGCATAGAATCAAATGATTAGCCCAAAATCAGGCATCTCATGGATACCAAAGACCAGAAAAGCACTCAGGAGAACTGAATGTTAATTCTCTGTGCAGGCAAGTGTCTTCTTCAGACAGATTCCTTCTGTCAGACACTGCATGGTGGCTGAAATCAAAAGAAATTCCTTGTATCTTTCTCAGCTGAGACTGTGAAAAACTACAACATGCTGAGCACTTCTGAAAATCTGTTGCTGTTCTGAGGTTTAGATACTGGCAGAACATTACCCCTAAATACTTACTAAATGATATTTCAAGTTCCAGATGAATTTCCAGGCTTGTTGGATCTCAATTGCACATTGCTTCTAACTGAGCTAGATTAGATCACATTAAATTGCAGAAGACACTAACAGCTCAGTTTGCAGGGAATTAGATTTTAGACGGCTCTTAAAGCTCTTCACCCAACTACACTGATTTCTCCTGTTTTATAAAAACTGTCACAAATATATTCCATTAATCGGAATGCAGACATCTTCTAAAACAGTTTTGTGTATCAGAGCAGAATTACAGGGGCACTTACACATTTACTAAAACCAATATTTAACATTCTCAGTAGGAAAGGTCAGACTTACTTCACTGTTCAAAAAACAATACAGGACGGCAACAATCAACCCCTGGAAGGAGACAATATTCCTTAGTTAGTAGGCAGCATTCACCTAAGTCAATAAAACTTCTTTTGAATAAAAATCTTAAAATTTACCTGAAAAGATCCCAAACACAACTCAAAGATTATTTTATAATTGTTGGAACTGCGGTCAGGAAATAGAGCAAACACTGTGTAGTGAACTCCAAATAACGGAATAAGCAACAACGTGGATTTTGCAAGTCTCCTGGGTAAAGAAAAGAAAAAAGGCTGAAATTTAATGATGAGCTCTTGTTTTACTGAGATGAATGTGTAACTGATGATGGTTATTCTGTACAGTGCACATGCACAGTGTGCAAACAGTACCTGGGAAATGTAATCCATAATCGTCTCAACTGAGAGATTTCCACGAGCCTCAAATACTAAAATGTCATAGCTTTACTGATGCTATCAAGCATATGCCATTAAATAATTTTCAATGTTGTCAATTACCTAAAAAAATTTAGCAGAAGACACTGCTGAAGTTAAGGAAACAGAACTTTAATTTACTAAGCAGAACTGCTCTGACAAACAGCTCGTGAAACTACTGGAATGATAAATTGCTACTTTTACCTTATCTGTCATATATTTCACTCTAATAACATCAGTTTTATATATTATACAGAGCCAGTCATGCACAATTTTGGATGTCTGGTATCAGATAAAATTTGAGAATTTATAATGTTGGTTCCATAATTCATCACTGCCTTAAGGAATATAACTTGGTTCAGCAATGAAAGGATGCTGTTGTGAATTCACCTATTTTAACAGAAAAGTTAAGGTATTTAAAGGAGTTTTATTTTTTTCTGTGTCAGTCTTCATGGCCTTGCTTTGTTCATAATCTCCCAGGGGCTACATCTGGTTTTGTGGAAATAATAATAATTTCTAACAGTACAGCTTTTCAAGAATAGTAAACCCCTCACATCAAAAGACGATACCAGAAGCAGGAAAAATAGGAATTCCTTAACAGAAGAAATTAATTTACAACTAGAGATGACACTGGCAGCAAATTTCCTGGTTTCCCAAGGGAAATGGAAAACTTATTTTATTTGAACTTAGCCTTATCCACTGCAAAAGTAAAATGAACAACAGAAAGGATGGAACCAGTTACAAGCAGGTTCAGAGGAAGGGAAGAAAAATGGTGACTTGCATGAGTAGTATTCATTTTAGATTCATATTTCACTTTCACTCCATGCTTGGCTTAGTAATTTTTGTCTAGTTGATGCTACTTTCTCTGTACTGCACTTACATTTTAGTAAAAGAAAGTGACAAAGAAAATAGCCTTATTCTTCTCTGCATTTTAGAAAATGCATTTGCAATGTTATAAACAAGCCTTCCAGATCTTTTAATTTGCTTTGTAGATGCAGGTTCTTGAGGAGGTTAATCTACTTTCCCATGGGTATCGGCTAAAGACCAGAAATGCAAACTTAATCAGGCAATCAAATGCTAAAAGCAAAGTATTTACAGGGCTGATTAATGAAGGACAAGATTGCTATTAATGTGAATATTTCACATTATAAAGTGCTACAGTAAACTGTGGAAAATGATGGGACTGAAAGTAAGGGCAGGCCTAATTTTCAAAAAGTAAATAAATACCACATGGAAGCAAAGAAAACTTCATGTCACAGGAGGTAAACTTGAGGGGATTTCCTGCCTATAGGTTGGCCATTGGGCTACATAATGATGTGGCAACTGCACAATTTCATCTAGATTCAATAAGTTCTCCCACATGTTTAGGTATAGATGATCAGCAAACACAAAACAGGACCCCTGTAGCCCTGCATACCAAATGTGCTTGTCAGTCCAGTTGTGTTGACTTTTCTGTGGCACATCAGAATTTTTCACTTTTTGCATCAAACATGTCACATTGTCTACAGAACACATAAGGTCCTGCTTCTCTTGGCTTTAACAATAGTCTTTATTTCTGCATGCTATGTTTTGTCAGCTTTTAGAACAGGAATTCAGTATTTTTTAAATGAAGGAAAGGTGTTATCCAGGAGCACATTTTCAAAGGCCACTCGCAATGGCTTTGGATTTCACTGTTCACATTGGGTTTTGTCACTGAAGTATCATATTGACACCCTGAACTGTCAGAGTCTGTGTCTGGGCTTTAAAATAAGACCTACTTCAACAGACTCTTGACTGCAGATTATTACATATCCAGCAGCTCTTATAATAAACAAAAATAATAGATATGACAATAAAGAGCAAAACCAATTTTAGCAATGCATTTGAATTGTGCCCCAACATCCCTTGATTTTAAAGCTGTGGAAACAAAGAGACATTTTAGGATTTGATATTCAAATCAAAACACAAAAGAAGAAAGTCCGAACAGAAATGAAGTTGATCTAAGCCAGAAACAACCATTTTCCTCTAGAAAAATAAAGATGGTATTTAAATCAGTATAAAATATTATACTTAATTTTTAAATTTTTGGTAATAATGTAAGTTCTTTTAAGCTCTTAAAATATATTTAAGTATTTTAGAAATTTAAAAAAAAAGATTTTAAGGAGGTTGAAGGAAAATATTTTGATTTTGAAATTTTTCTTATGTCAAAATGAAACATTAGTATATCAAAAGAAAGATATTGCTCTCTATATATTTGGTATCAACATATTCATTCATGGATGAAACTAAAATTCAAGAACAGCTTGTTGGTCTTTCTGAAATTAAGTATTTTTAATTGAATTTAATGTTTTGTAAAAAATATTTTTATCTCCATTTCAGCAGAGTTGCATTTATTAAACTATATCTAAAAGTAGTTCTAAATTAAACATAATTATAGTAACACAGCAGTTGTTGATTTTCAGCAGATGAAATCTTAAAGAGATTATTTTGGTTCTGTCTATAATATCTAAAAATACGACTCACTTGTACTGTGACTGGTCATTTCCACCGACATCTGGAGATCTTAACTTCTGCAGCAAGATTCTTATGATACTAATGAAAAGTAAAAAATTCACCTGCAAAGAAAGCAAATATAACAGTGATTTCTGAATCCTCGGCTCAATATTCAGCACAAAGAAATGCTTGTCAAGTCAGACAGGAGTCGAGTCGGCATGGGAGCTGTGCAGCTCCCTCCAGAACCTCTCAGCTCTGCAGTGCCAAACCTGCAGTGCTCTGCAGCACCAGTTTTGCCACGTCCAGCGACCACTGCATGCCCACCAGGGCTGCTCTGGCTCGCAAATTCTTTGAAAGCCCCAGTTTTCAGAAACGCCCTCCTTCCACTCCTTCAGCTGAGGACAGGTTTCCCAGCAGGATGGGACACTGGATGTGTTTTTCTGCGATCAAGCACTGTCCTAAATTGTCACATGGGTTCACAACGGGAAGCCCAGAGGCAGTTTTGACCCTCCTTTGCTCCTCACTTCAACTTTCAGTATTTTCTGTCTGAATTAGGGTTAGAGAAGATTGCTGCACAGCTGATCTGTCTGCTCCAATCAAGCACAAAAAGGGCCTCTCACAAGTATCTGATTGTCTTGGATATTGGTGCTGACATTACAAATGAAGGAATCACAGAATACCTGGGGTTGGAAGGAACCTCTGGAGATTATCTAGTCCATCTGAATCCCTGCAGCCTAATTGTCATGACAGCCCTCTAAGACAGAACAATAGCTTTAATTTATTTTGTATTTATAATATTTTACTTTATAGAAAGGCACTTGCATAAAAAAATCATTAGGATCAGAACCTAATCAGTCTAGAAAAGTGAAGTATAAAACTCAGTATATCCTAAGTCTCACTCCCATTATTTCTTCAGCCTTGACTTTCAGCTTCCTCTGGTCACTGTCCCTTCTGGTGTTGGATCCTTTGGTGTGGTCTAGAAAACTGCACACTAAATACAGCACGTCCATACTGAAGTAAGGGAACAGCTGGAATCCACACCTTCAGAGCAACAACATGTCCTAAAAACTGCAACTCCAGCTACATAAACAGCTGCATCAAATGCACACATCTTAGAATAAATTAATCTAGAGAAAAATTCATATCATGGTGAAAATGAGAATTTTTTTCTCGTTTTAAATTAACCCCATCCCAAAGCACAAAATCAGGAGGTGATCAAAATCAGACAGGCACCCAAACCAACAGTGCCTGTCTCACTGCTCTGTCTTCATGTATTGGTGGAAACCTTCTTTCTCCTAAAAATTTGGCTCCGAGCTTTTTAAGTTCAATTAATTTCTATGTGTCTCCTATAATACAGCCTATAGAATTTGGGATACTAATAAATAAACCACGGTCATAGCAACTGCATGTCCCTCTGTTTTTAACATTTTGTTTGAAATGACAAGTGAAGGGTAATGAAAGGAACTGACAGGGATGAAATAAAAATTTAGGAAGATTATATTTAGTATATTTTTTTAAAGAATAAAAAAGAAATGTTAGAAAATACAGGCTTTTGCTGAACTTAACATACATTTTTTTGAGGCAGATGATTACTTAGAGGCTTACCCATAAAGGTAATAGAAATCTGTTATGCAGATTTTATCTGCAGACTTAATGCAGCTGAGTGCACACAGCAGGGAATATTAACTTGCCATACGCACTGGAGCCAGTATTAGTGGACAAGGAGAGAACAGGGGCAACAGCACGTTCATTTGGAACAGTCACATCCAGCTGAGTAACTCTGAAGTGTGTACAGCATGAAGTGTGAACGTCTGCCAAATGACTTCTCTGGAGCCAAAATTCTCAGGAGGAAATGCCAGGGAGGGTTCTGACACACTGAATTAACTGAAGCCATTCCCACTGTGCAAAATGGTATCAGAACTTGCTCTCATGATACTGATGGATAGATCAAACTTTGCTGCCTGACCAGTACTCCATTTGCTTAAATCCCAACTCTCTTCCCAGTCCTCACTAAGATCCAGCTGCAGTTCAGGTCTGCCAATGTGCCCTGGGATGGCTTCCACTTCCAGGTCTCGGACTGCTTTGGAGGAGCACTGCCTTCTGGCACATGAAGTCTCAGATAGCTGTTCAAACTGAGCATCCAGAGAACAGACTTTCCTGTAAACACCAGGTGGCTTGTTCTGCTTTTATCTCCCAGCGTATTTTCTTCACTCTGGATTGCTCCCCATTCTCCAGCTCCTTTGAGGTGTAGGTATTCCCTTCATGTTGTAGCTCTGTTGCATGCTCATTTCTTCATAACATAAAACATCTTCATAAAACATCAACTCATGTCATTTCACACGTGTGGCCTACTCTTCTTTCTCTTCAAACTGCAGAATTCACTCTGATGGCGATGACAGGAACTTCTCCCAAAATGATTTTCAGCAGGCATTGATTGAAAGGCAAGCCCAAGCATAATGCAAACTCCTGAAATATTCTGTAATCTAATAATGCCCTAGATTTTCTGCCACCAATTTTAAAAATGAGGCAAGTATATCTAAAATACATTAATTTTCTTTCTTACTGTTTTCAGAAATGGACATATAACCATAGTATACTATTCCCAAAGTTAATTACACAATAATTACAGTGAACAGGAATTTATTATTACACTACTCCAGTAATTCTAATGAGTTCCAAACAGGAAAAGCCCCGTGAAACATCTCAAATGGTACTATTTTGCAAATATTTCATGTTCAATATGTATTTCAGTAGGTTACCAATTAACGAAAAATATACATAGCCATACTTTTTTATGACTAATATCAGATTCTCAATTGCAGGACTATCTATTTACACACAAAATCAAATCTACAATTCATTGAAAAGTATAATTAGATTTTTCCTTCCTCCCAGCTCATAAACAGGAGAGATGTTAAAGAAAGAACAACACACAAATAAAAGCAACTGTTCATTTAATAGGAGGCAGATACATTTTGAAGGCAACAAATTTTAATAGCCTTGGCATCTGTTTAACATTTCTCCTGCAGCACAATTTCTTTTCATTAAAACAGATTTCTTGCCTATCTGTAACTAGCAGTGAAGAATAATAGCTGCATGCACTGCACAATGCTGAACAGATCTATAATTCATGCTTCAAATTTTACTTACTATAATAGAAATTAAAATTGGTATTCGTATAACCCACCAGGGACCACCATGCTCATTTGTATCCCAGCAACTATAAAAAAAAAAGAGGGAAAATCGTGTTGACATTGATATCATTTGGCAAGCAAGACCTATGAGAAGTATTTCTTATAAACAAGTCAAAGCACTTTAAAATAATGCCTGATCTAGCCTAGAATTTGGCATTTAATAATTTCCTGCTATTAATTTTATTTCCTTTGTTTTCATGTACATACTTGATTTCCCCACCAGGAGCATTGGGTCCAGGTGTGGAGTCCTCAGCATAAGGAAGATGTGGACCTGTTAGAACAGGTCCTGAGGGGACCCCAAAGGGCTGAAGTACCTCTCCTAAAAGATAGGCTGAGAGAGTCGGGGTTGTTCAGCCTGGAGAACACAAGCCTCCACAGAGAAATCATTGTGACCTTTCAGCACTTAAAGGGGGCTTATAAAAACGAGAGAAAATGACATTTTGCCAGGGCATGTAGTGATAGGACAAGGGAGAATGGTTTAAAAATGAAAGAGGAGAGATTTAGATGTTAGGAAGAAATTCTTTACTGATAAAGTCACAGAATCATTTAGCTTGGGAAAGACCTCTGAGATCATTGAGTCCAACCTTTGACCAAACACCACTAGACCATGGCACTGAGTCCCACATCCAGTCATTTCTTGAACACCTCCAGGAAAGCTGACTCCATCACACCTGTGGGCAGCCCATTCCAATGCTTTACAACCCCTTCAGTGAAGAAATTCTTCCCGATGTCCAAACTGAACCTCTCCTGGCACAGCTTGAGGCCATTTCCTGTTGTCCTGTCCCTGGCTGCCTGGGAGAAGAGACTGACACCTACCTGGCTACAATCTCTGTTCAGGCAGTTGTAGGGAGTGAAAAGGTCTCCCCTGAGCCTCCTTTTCTTCAGACTAAACATCCCCAGTTCCCTCAACTTCTCCTCACCAGACTTGTGCTCCAGCTTCGTTGCCCTTGCCTGGATACACTCCAGCACCTCGGTGTCTTTCCTGTGTGGAAAGGTGTCTTTCCTGCGAGCCTCTGAGTGGCCCAGAACAGGTCTCAGGGTGTGGCCTCAGTACATCACTCTGGGGGTGATGAGGCTCTGGCACAGGTTGCTCATGGAAGCTGTGGATGCCCATCCCTGGAAGAGCTCAAGGCCAGACTGGATGGGGCTCTGAGTAACCCAAGTGTGACATTACTGCCCATGGCAAGGAGGGTTGGAACCAACTGGTCTTCAAGGTCCTGCCCAACCCAATCCCTTCTGTGACTCTGTGAAATCAGCTGAAACCTCAAGCACACTGGGCTGTACCATGAGATATCACGGAAGATGTTGACCTTTGTGGGACCCAAGCTTAGTTTCACTTTGTGTAAGGGCACTTCTCCAGTGTGCACTACCTCGGGGTAGCAGGAAGATCTAAAGCAACTGACAGGTGCAATTGAAATTGCATAAATTTTTTGTGTGATATTTAGGTTATAGGTGCTTGGAACTAATTTGTGAAAATGTGAGGCTGAACCTGAAGCTCTGTCTGAAAAACTGAATATTTAATTTTCACCCTGGGCTCAGCACTTTTGATCCAAATACTCTAAGTGCTCTTAAAGGCTAGTCAGATTAAAGATGTATTACTGCTCAGTCTTCCTTTGTAATCAAAATGACAAAGGAAAAAGGAATTTGCCTTTGGTTTACGTGTTAGAGGTCATGCAAAGAAAGCCTTGAAATTAGGTAGGATGTGATTTTTCAGTTCCATTACAGAATAAATTGAAAAATACTAGTTAGTTTGACAAAACAGGACTGTGCAAACTGTTTGTCCAGTATTTAGGAATGTGCTCCCATTCCTTGGGAGTAGCAGGATCAAGTCTGATCTTCCTACAAAGTTCTTGTCTCAGTTCCCCTTGGAACACCAGGAGCCAGGCTTAGCTCTAGTTAGCTTTAGCTTTACCTGGCTAAGTGCATCTGACATAATCTTACATCACTTCATTTTTGGGAATGTAATTTATATGTACCCAAAGTTATCTACACTTCAACCTTCTGAGTTGCTAGCTACCAAATGAGAATGCCCAGCGCCTTCCTGCACGTGTTGCAGCACTGAACCCAAGGACCTCACTGCTGTTTTAAACATCACTTTGATTTCCCAAGCAGATAGCTCTAGATGTGGGTGCCAAGGAGCAACACTAGTCATAACCTATCTCTTCTCTCTCCTGCTCTCTGAGTTTTTCAAATAAACATCAAGCATAAACCAAGCCGAAGAGCTCCACACCTGTCCTTTTATTGCCATCTCTGAAATTTCAGTTCTCTGCTCATCCGCTCCAGAGCAGCAAACCACCTTTGTGTGAGCAACACCATATCCAAATATCCAATGCAAGGATTGTACAGGAATGGGGGGGAGGAGGAGGGCTTTAAGCTTTCTCTCCCGCACACACTCACCCGGTGTCCTCCAGAATGATCCGTGTCACTGTCCACGTAATAATGAATATCGTAGGAATTCCTGAAAGATGCCAAGGAGGTTTAGAGAATGATCACAAAAATGCAAATCCACCAGAAAAAAAAAAAAAGTTCAGTCTGCTAGTAAGCAGTTATTCCCCAAATACACAGGATACAGTAAACAATTCAGTGAATGGGAGGAGAAGTCCATCTGATGGGTTACATGAGTACATGTATACATCAGTAATGTAATACAAAGAAAGACTTCAGGGAAGTGAGTTTATTTCTCATAAAAATGCAGCTGTAATTATGAATACACAAAAAAATGCCTTTCTCAGGTCTCTTGCAAGGTGTCAGAGTGACTAACAGGGAAATAGATACAAGTTATGCATTCCCAATGCACCTCCAAGGATTGCAATATAAAATAGAAGTATAAATCATTTCATAAGGAACCTTGTCCACACACTGGTTTATTCCTCTTTCCCAGCAACACCCAAATGTTTTATGACCACCTATTACTGGAAGTATTAAAGTTTTCCATATAAATATCATCTCACTTTCTGTATATGAAAGGAATATGCGTATTTAAAAGCAGATGGACAGCATTATTGGGCTTTTCAAAAAGGAAAATGACATAGTATAGCTCATGGCTGTGCAGCTAAACTTTAATTTTCCTCACAAATTAGGCCACCTCAATCATATGTTTTGCAGTGGCAGTGTTTGCACCAGAACAATCTGTGGTCTGGTGTGGGGCAGATGGCACAGGTGAAAGCTGTGCCAGGGATCAAGGCAGCAGAGATGCTCCAGCAGTTTTGTGCCTGCAGCAAGTGTGACCTGTGCTGGAGCTGAGCTGAGGAACCTGCGAGTCTGAGAAGCCACCACCAGAGACAGCTTGACTACCTTGGTATGAAATACTGAACCTGACCAACACACACACACAGAGAAAAAAGAACATTACTGGAAGATGAGTAAGTTCTTACCCCATCCTATCAGCAGGTAGATTGTGAAGTGTCTGTTGGGGGAGAATATTAGCACAAGGAGGATGTGGAGGTAAAGTCCTTCTACTAAGAGCCAGTAAAAGTTTGCCATAACGCCATACTGAAAAAACACCAGAATTGCCTTGCAGCCCACCTGAAATATGAGGAGAAGGACCAAATTTGTCACAGGAAAGATGCCATTTTTATTACTACAGCCAAAAATCTCAGCTGTCTTTGTAATATCAATAAACCAAGTCCAGTAGCAATGTTTATCTTCAGTCAAGCAAATTATGACATTGTAAATGTTACTGTATATATTAAAAGAAAGTGAATTATTAAAAAAATATTTAGATGGCTCTCATTGCAAAGTCACTCAGAAATTTGGAACACTTCATATGATAAATATAGAAAAATATGGTAGTTATCAATAAATGCACACTTTTGCAACAGTTTGTTGATGAATGGCTATAAAATTAAATGATCATCTACTAGGAGTCTAAAAAATGTATTAAAACCTCACATGGCTTTCTAACAGCCTTTACATGTTAAATAAAAATTAACAAAGAATCTACTTTAAGATTTTTTTCAAAGCTAAATGTGAAACTGAGAGAAAAATATAACTTTATGCAATGACTAAGTAGATTCAAAAGAGAAAGCTGTCTGGACTTTTAAAAATAAGGTTTTCCCTTTAGAAAATGTTTTAGACTTTCTTAGTTAATAAAACACATAGACATGTATCAAAAAATGATACTTAGAGTGCTGCTCTTCAGAATTAATTCGCAGATGTCTGTGCTGCTGATGTTCCATGGTGGTGGCTGCTGCTACTTTGGTATTTCCCAGCAGGAATCTGGGATGTGAGAATTGAATATGAAAATGTTCATATGGACTGAGAATGTGCCGAGAAATGTGATGATATGGTGAATGTAACAGACTAAACAAACTGGACCAAATAAAATCTCTAGTTTCTTCCAGCTTTACTCACTTCTCCATTTTAAATACCCTTCATGACCTGCATTTTTCTGTTAAAATTCCAAGTACACCAGATACCTATGCAGGTAACTTACTTTCAGTGATTGATTCCTCTCTCTAAACACAGATGTTTATTAAGAAGTGAGATGCTGTCACCAGCTGCTGAGCCAGAACGGCACAGACCTCCTCAGAGCTACTTCTTTGTATCCATCACCCCCCTATGATGTCTCAGATAGCTCAGTGCATCCAAGTAACATGCATATACAGTAAACTAAGGGAGAGTCCAAAGGCTTGAATTCATTTCACCTGATTTTAGCTGCTTCCAACCAAAATTTGAAAGCTAGCTAACTTTGGTAAGACTGATCTCACCTTTGGACTTTGGGATATCCACTGCAGGATCAGCAATGGGCCAGAAAATGTAAGATGGATAAAATTAAGTATTTCAAAATATGTGAAAAGTTGAAATTTTCAAGCAAGTTGAAATTTGCTTTTATGCTTAGGAATCCTTACCATCAGATCAGCAGTGAAAAATTTGTAATGCTTTATAAATTCCCATATTCCCTTTTATTACATTCTCAATTTACATACCAGAACCCTGCATCAAAGTATTTTCCCTTCCTCCTGCAGGTAATCCTTTATCAGCTGTATTTGCAGATGCTGAACAGTGAAGCTATCTATCAGTAAAGTTAGCCAAAAGTAATGCTCCATGTAATCCAGAGCCAGGGCCAACTCATGGAGCCTTATGAACTGTGTGTTTTAGACCTCTGTGAGAGCAGCAGAACTGTGGAACATCACACACACGTGACAAAAGGGGCAAATCCCACGTGCTGTTACCTGTGAAAGGCAGCACCAAGCCGGTGCCAGACAGAACAGCCTTGTCAGGCTGGTGCCAGATCATCCCACATACAATGCAACAGAAACTAGCCAGCAGTCCACAAAATCTGACATATTTAAATAGGCTTGGCTTTGTAGTCAAGAATGACTGGAGAATAAATGAAATTGCAGAAACCAAATAGTATTTTCAAAGTCCACTGAAGAGTCTTTCAAGAACCTAAGAACTGATTACCCCTGGCAATCTGTCTACTATCTACTTTGCCTATTTGGGGTCTTCTAACATAGTTCCTGTTTTTCTGCATTAGAAATATCAGATTATGAATTCCTATACACAGTTTGGTAGTCACTGCTAAAAACTTCATGTTTTGGGACAGTATGGCTTCATCAAGAAAAAAATATCTTCTTCCATTTTTTTTCCTCACAAATTTAAACTGTAGTTAATTAAAATTAGAAGGGATTTGTGACTGAAACAACAAGGCAGAGAATGGGGCATTTCATAGAGGTCAGTCTTTAACAGCAAGACTTGAGATTTTTTTTAAACCCTGTGCATGGAAATGCAGTAAACATATTAGCTTGCCAAGAATGCAGATGATAACACTTCTGTCATAGCCCAGAAGCACAGAGGAGTTAATGAAGAAAACTCCTGCAAAAATTTAATTTCCTGAGTTATTTCCCTCCCTCCACTGATACCTGCCCAATTCCTGGACCCCTGATAAAGCTGCTGGAACACTTCCAGAGCAGCTGCCTTTAATCATTCCCAGCTGATGGCACTCCTGTTTGTCTTCAACTCTCCCAGCTGATTAATGCAGTGGCCATATTTATTCTGAGCTGTATCTGGTTATAATTTGTCTTTGCTGATGACAAGTTGTCCTTCATGGACATGCAAATAATATTAAGGTCTCTTACTGGTGCTGCAACCTTCTTTATCTGGATACTTTTTACATGCCATTCTCTTAGTCATTATATTCTCTTCAGGTTGGTCTACACTGAAATCTTGGTACTCCTAAATATTTAAAAGGATCAGGGAGGAAAATTCAGTTACAAAATAGCATTTCACCAGGTAGCAAATGAGGTTTATTACCCAAGAGGTTTGATCCTCTGGACAGTGAGCTGTGTTGGAGCTGGAATAGAGAATATCATCCTTGACTAAAACAGAGATTGCTCTTAGAATGAAAGAGAGGAACAGGTTCAGATGGATGTAGTTCCGAGTACAATGAAGTTTTCTAAAAAGAGATTTAAAAACAGGCATTTTAGATTATGATGCAGAAACTGTTGAACAGACTTCTATTACTCTGTGGACATTTTTTAGCAATATAAACCTTGAGTAAGAGCATAACGTTTCCTTTTCTGTCATTTTGACAGTGCTGCCTTCCTGTTTTCTTTCATCTCTTACTTCTGTTCAATATCACAGACTAAAAGACCCCAGTAGTATTTCTCTTGCATTTTAACATAAGCTGACAACAACCATAGGTTATTGTATCCTTCTGTGTGTGCACCCATTCCAGTGTTTTTCTTGCAAATACGACTTTGATTACCCTGGATATATTTCAGATGTGCTCTCACCTATTATTTTCTGGTTTCATTCTTTTATTTAACTCCTGTATTTTGCTACATAGTGACTTTTGATCCTATAATGTTGGTGTATGCAGGAGCAATTAAAAATGCATTCAGAACATTTGGTCACCTATCCTTTCTATTCAATGAATGCAAAATTTCTCTTCTTTAGTCTGGCAGCCATGTGAAAGCCTTAGAAACAAATGACAGACTAAATATTCCAACTAAGTGAATGAATACTCAGGGGAAGCAAGCTATAAGCTGAGGGCTTTTCCCTTAAAATACAGTCCCTTCAAGATTTTCCTGTTTAAAAGATCCTTTTTATAGAAAATCCCCAGAAAACAAACTGCTAAGAGGTTTTTGTGGTAACAACCAGCACCTTGAGCTGCACCTGGAAACAGACCAGAAGCCAAGGCATTTTAGCAAGCACGAGCAGCAAAGAAATGAAGATGCAATAGGTGTAATGGCAGTGTGCAGTGGCAGCTTCCAAGTATTCTTTCAGTTGTGATTTTTACCAAAAGTATATAATCCATTCTGAAGCTACTGAAGCAAGGATAGTTACAGTGAGTGTAAGGAAACAAAGAACAGATCTGCCATGCTAATCCTGAATTTGGCAAAGGACATAATACCAGGCTGAATTTTAAATAGTTGCCAAGAATGCAGTGATTGCTGTGGCCATGCACATCCTTTGCTGAAATACCACTATTATGTTGGACTGCCTCACATATTCCTGTGGAATTCAGAGATACATGCAAGCTGCGAATAGGAGGAAACTATTTTTCTTGAATAACTCACGCAGATGACTAGTTATTCAGTAGCTCAAATAATAAATGTTGGATATATACAAGACTGTCAGACCAATATTTGGAGTTAGTGGGCAGAAATTAATTCCTAATTCAAATCACTGTGTTGGGAGGCCCCAACACTCCCTGCGAATAGCAGAGAAAGATTCTTCTTGAAGGGAGGCTTAGAAGAACATGTTGCCTCATGAAAAAAGTCAGGTTTTCTCCCTGACTCAACTGGAAAACTGTAAAAAAAAAAATCCCTAGTTGGATTATTTAAATTGAAGGTTTTGAGTACACCTCTTGAATGCTTGATCTGTTACACCTGACTTCTGGTGATGGGTGACATTCAGATGTCTGTAATTCTCTGTATTAAATGTAGTTTTAGCTTTTAGCAGTTTTGAAACTGCAATAGTCTGCATTGGGATCTGCCTGGAGCATTTACTGGCAGAAGGAGTATAACCATGACTGGCTCAATTAATTTTTTTAAAAGGTATTCCAAACATAATTATGGGTTATGTATTGCTCTGAATGGTCTCAGAATATTTAGATATCGAGAAAATTTGATGGCAGACTGAAAGGCTTACAGAATTCACCATAGGAATATTTGATGAAAGGAATGAGGCTCTGACAAACTACATGCTGTTGTCTACATATTATTTGTACTTCCTTTCTACCAAAACTGTGAGATACACCTTCTTGGCTTTCTTGGTCCAAAGTGGAGCAGAAAAGTTGTGTGAAGTTCACAATAGAAAATGTAAAGGTTATTCTGTTGAGTGGAAGAGATACATAAAGGCCTGAAGGTGGAGGGACTGAGAAAAGATAAGACCATTTTTAAAGTTATTTTACCAGTTGAAGATTGCCTTTGGTCTAAGAAAAGTCACAGAAATTAGGCAAAAGCTGCAGGCGGTACTGCTGTTCCTAACACTGCCTAACAAAAGCATTCCAGACCCAGCACAATTATCCATTATACCACAATTACACCTTTACTACTGTGCTTGGACTTGGAACCCCTGAGGCTTGTACCTCATGCTCAGTTCTGGGTCCCTCATTTCAAAAAGGACATCGTGGTGCTGGAGGGTGTCCAGACAAGGGCAATGAAGCTGGTGAAGGGTCTAGAAAACATGTCTCATGCAGAGCAGCTGAGGGAACTGGGGTTGTTTTGTCTGGAGAAAAGAAGGCTCAGGGAGACCTCATCGCTCTCTACAACCACCTGAAAGGAGGATGCAGCAAGATGGGTGCTGGTCCCTTCTGCCATGATTCAAGTGAAAGGATGAGAGGAAATGGCCTTAAGTTGCATCAGGGGAGGTTCATGTTAGGTATTAGACAAATAATTTTCACTGAAAGAGTGGTCAGGCATTGGAATGAGTTGCCCAGGGAGGTAGTGGAATCAACTGTCTTAGGAAGTGTTCAAACGGTGTTTGGATGCAGCACTTGGGGATATGATTTTGGGGTGATTATGGCAGTACTGGGTTGATGGTGGGAGTAGATGATCTTGAAGGTCTCTTTCAACCTTGGTGATTCAGTGATTTGGTGATACTATGATTTACAGTTCCAGTTGGACAAATTAGTGATTGCCTTTGATTACAGTACCCCTGGAAACCACTCAGAAGCTTCTGCAAAAACATGGCTGCACTCTTGTCCAGTGGTGAGATCAGCATCCCACTAATTCTCGAGAGCAATTCAAGGCGTCAGTTTTAATAGCCAAATAGAAAATGCTTTATGTAATCATTCCTAAATTACTGTTCCTTCTTACATTGGCCGTAATGCCTATAAATTTGTAAAATGCTTTGAAAATTGTTCATACGATCAGCGCTAGCAAAAATCTAGTCAGCATTACACTACTGTCAGATGTTTAACTGAAAAAAGTGTAAACTCAATGCATTTTCTAAATAGCTGAGCAATCAAACAACAGTTAAAGATGTCTTGTCTTTGTTAATATTTACTCATGGAAAACACATACCTGAAAAGGCAAAGAATTATACTTCCTGTTGTAAGAGCAATCAGTGATACGCTGTGTCCAAGGGTATAAATTGCTTTCACTCTCACATAGAAGTTGACCTGCACAGAAAAATATATATGCAGAAACTACTTACTGATATGTCAAATTGTCTGTGAAATGATGTAATTGTCCATTAAACAGCTCTGAAAGCCATAGCATGATTTTCATTCTTTGCTCTACAGTACATGATGAGAACGTTGTATCTCTATTCCAAGCCATTTTGCAAGGCAGCATCTCAAGATAATTGACTTCAGTAGAAAATTCAGCCTCAGGGACTCAAAACTTAGACACACAATCTGGTACCATTCCAGTTGATTAAACCATGTCAATGAGGTCAAATAAAGTATCAGATTCATCAATTCCTATGAACACAATCAAACTGGTAAGAGCAAGTCAGTTTGAAAGAACAGTATATCTCTAAAAGAGATAATTTCCCTCAGTCCTTCTGCTCTAGACTACTCTTTAATGCAGTTATACATGACTTTAATTTTAAAGACACGTTTGAGTCTCATTAATTTGCTATTCTAAATGTTCAAATACTTTATTAAATGGTGATCCAAAAAACCCCTTTCTTTAGTAAAGTTGCTTGCTGAAACTTGGAAAAGAAATTTTTCAACAGAAGAAAAGCAGGCTGAAATGCACAGCCTGCTGATTAACTGCATATATCTCTAAACTTACCAGTTCACACTACATTAAGTCCTATTCTTAATAACAACATTAAGAAAAATAGAGCTAAATATTTTCAGAATTAAATTGCTTCTCCATTTATGCTTACAACAAAAACATTAGTTTCCATTCAAGCTAGATAAAATATTAAAACAGTGAAATTTTTTTATTACATTAAAAAGAAACATAGAACATGCTTCATATGAGACAAAATTTCAATATTTAGTGCACACGGTTATCATCTGCCTTCCCAAATGATGCTGGTAAAAAGTAACAAGGAAGCAACACTTTTAAGTAAACTAACATAGCCAAAGGAATCTCAAATCCCTTACTGTATTTATTTTTACAGCATTCAAAACCTCCAAGTAAGGAGGTTATTTTAGTAATCCAAATTCATGATGAAATTAGCTGAACATTCCCTTTGCAAATGTTATACAGATATGGAAAAGGCAAAATGAAATGTGAAATGAAATTAAGACTCTTAGAACTGCACAGTTGTAAATATGGTTAAAGTGGAAAAATATGGGAAGCAACTGCCATGGATCATAAATGTATTTATAGCAACTGTTATGTTGTTATATATTTCAAGCATTAGATTGTTGAACAAGAGAGTCTTTTGTACTTTGGTGTAAAGAAAGTAGCTGTTCAAACTGCATTGGGATGATTGAGACCTGCCCAACAAGAAAGCTGGGCTGGTTTAATTTTTCATCATTCCATATCATTTTAAAAATTCTGTCCAGATTGGATTTCAGGAAAACTCCACTGACTGAGACTCTTGAAATTGGACCTATCTGGTTTCAGAATTCCTAAATGAAGGGAAAAAAGGTGGAAATCCTTCATGAACTTACTAACAAAGCATAAGTTGTCCAGCCACACTACTGTAACAGTGCCTTGAAATTATCCTCTGGCCATGTATTCTGAGCTTGACAGAAACTGTCAGGCTACTGCACATAAAGTGACTCTGTCACTTCGCCTCGCTAGGGAGAACAGGAGAGGTTGTCTTCTGCCAGAAAAAAACGCACTATTTCATGTACTGTTTCTGGCATTCTGTACACACACATGACCCCTACAACAAACACTCTGACTAAAATCAAAAGAAGAATCCTGTGTACTTTTAGCCCAGCGAACAGCTGTCGGTATCAGCAGGACTGCGTCTCTCTGCTGGCCATTCCTTTGCCAAACAGATAAATGTGAAATTGCTGCATGAAAGTATGTCATGTTTGAAGTTAATCGGCCAAGAGTGCTTGGACATCACCTTAATAATGACTATGGTCATTTTGTTCAAGCTAAGCACAAGAAAATAAGAAATAATTACACAGTTGTAATTATTTTATCATATGATGATAATAATCCTGTATTCTATACTTGAAATGGTAGAAAAGGACACTTTTACCTTTTTCTCAGACACTTTAGTGGTTTAGTTTTATAATGGACAGAAATCTTAGATGCTACAAAATTTTCTACTCATCAAAAATTAACCTTGCTTCTCATACTGTTGCAAAGGTAAGTAAAAACTAACCCATTTTTTAATTCATTACATCAAAAATTACAATTATTCAAATTCATGTGTTTTGATTTTCCAAAAAAAATTAGATTATTAGAATGCTTTAGATTATTAGCATGAAGCACTTTATCAGGCTCAGCATCAAAGATGATGGAATCATACTACTCCTTACATTTCCTGCATGAACGTAAAACAGATGTGCCTTAATTTGCCTGTAAGACCTCTGTAATTCCTAGTGACTCAACAACAACAAAAAAAAATTGTAAATGGTGTTCTCAAATGATGTGTCAGTTAAATACACACAAAAACTCCATAAAGACAAAGAATTAAATTCCACATTGTGCTGTGGCGACTGAAAACCAGGAAATTCATTAGACTAATATTGTCTTAGTCACAGCCATTAAATATTTGTCACTCATCTGTATTTTAGCTAGTACCCTTTAGAAACCAACTCTTTATATTGTATTGGTGCAAAAGAAACAGGCAAAGCAATGCCAAATCTGATAGCACAAAAAACCCAATGGCTTTTATACAAAATGGGATATCTTATTTATTTCTTACTATTCTGTGTGAACTGTAATTACCCAGGTCTCAAGTAACATTTAGCTTTAACCTCTAAACTTAAAATATAAATGTGCAAGATTGGCAGGAATAAAATGACTGCAACAAACGCATGGATTGACCAAAAGAGAATATCAGAAATAATATTTTCAGCATATTTTAACACAGAAGAAATATCATAGCCCCTTCAGATTTTATAGCTCTTTTCAAAGGAAAAAATGATTCAAGTCATACACATGAAATTGAAATGCCATTATGAAATTGAAATGACATTAACTTTTCTGCAGGTCTAACAGAATCAGTACTTTTGCAACATACTAAGAGCAGCTGGCCTCTGCAAACTATTCACAGGATTATTTCAGCAATACTGATTCCAAAACTGAAATCCAACTATTTATTTTTAAACTCCTGAGGAAAAACTATTAAAATTACAACCACTAAACCAAAGTCAATAGGTAGCTAGGTACAGGAAAAAATCAGTGGCTTATGATTTTC
Source organism: Phainopepla nitens (assembly GCA_013400175.1). Taxonomy (NCBI): domain Eukaryota; kingdom Metazoa; phylum Chordata; class Aves; order Passeriformes; family Bombycillidae; genus Phainopepla; species Phainopepla nitens. The sequence continues at coordinate 46,532 of VXBQ01013861.1, forward strand.
AGAAAAAAAATAATGGAAACTGTTACAGAAAGTGTAAACGTTTTCTAAAGAGCTAATCCTAAAATGTTTCCTCTTTTTTTTGTGGCTACTTAATGTGAATAGGTTTTAAAAGGGCACAAACCCCCACACATAAAATGAAATTGGATTAGTACAAGCTTGCCCAATTTGTCCTAACTTCAATAAATTTTTGGTGAAGTCTATTTTTAGGCACACTTGTGTTTTGTTTTCTTAGAAAAGACACCTGTTTCTGCTAATGGTGCCTTTAAATTTAGTTTAATGTTATTTTTACTAAGTTCAGGAGACAGAATTCTCCTGTTTATTTACAGAATAGCACAGAAGAGCAAAGACACTTCCTAGGCAAAGCTGACAGACCCTGTAGATCTCTCAACCCCAGCCTTGGTTTGGAAGGACCTCTAGGGGTGAGAAGGTACCTCAGTGCTGAAGGAGAAAACACGAGGAAGTTAAGGGCTTGATTCTTTGTCCAAAGGAGTTTTGCTGTTGACCAGAAATCGCCCTTAATGTAAAAGAAAAGCCCTCAACTTTTTATTCATTTACTCAGAAACAGAATTTATCATTGCTAAGGAATACATGATCATTATCATCCCAAATGACTCTTAATTTTGTTTATTCCGTGGGCCAATATAATACTGCTGCATGTAAGTTTCCCCTTCACAGATATAATTATTTACAACTATTAAAAATTGTGATCTTAAATTTTCATGATCCATGTGTCAATATCTGGATATTTCATACTATTTGAATATTCATACTCAAAGAACCTATCAGAAAATCTTAAACAGTACAATGTAAAATATGAGCTGGGCCTAGCAAATTAGTTCAGTGCCTTAGAAACACTTAAATGAGCAAATGCAAATAGAAACGGAGTAAGGAACCCTAGTTCTTTTCTTCTGCAAAATTAACTTCCACAAAAGGTAGTAGCTATTTTTAAAATCTTGTACTCATACAAGAATAAATATAAACTGAGATAAAGAGATGGATTACATGTTGTGGAAAAATAATTTTCTCTTATATTTTAAAATTATGTATGTAGAGAAGATTAGATTTTACTAAAATGACATGTAATAAAATTGGTATTCCTCATGGTATTTAGCAATCTTTATACAAGTAATTAATAATATAATTTTTCTGACATTTTTCCTTCAATTCAGTTTGAGCCTAAACACCACTCAAAAAAAAAAAAAAAAGACAATATCAGCATTGCCGTAAGTATCTCTTAGTAATAGTGGCATCAATAATTCTAATTATGCAGTCAGAATGTCTGCTTATTCAAAGTTCCTTAACAATAATGGGAGAGATGACAGCTTTGTAAATGCACAAACTTCTACATTTTCCTGTGGAACCTATATCAGCAGATGTATTTGTGAACGTGAACACTCATTGTGCACTGGAATTTAGCAGTTTATTGAATATTCTGCAATTAAAACAAACTCCTGTGCTCTACAAGAAGATTATCAGCTAATATTCAGTCCTAGTCCTCACCTGAATTCAGTGGAAGATTTTGCATTTATTTTAAGAAATACTGGTCTCTTAACCGCACCTCATGGAAAAATATTAATGAAGAAAAGCAGCATAAACATAAATAAACTTAGCATGACTTGGAGGCACAAGAAAACACATTGGTATATGTCTGTCTTGTGTCAGATTTTGATGAGAGGCAAGGATTCAATTTAGACTCACTACAAACAATCCTTTATTCTGGAGCAGTGATCCACTCCATAGAGAGCAGCAATGCATCTTTTTCTAAAGGCAGCTACAGCCAAGGCACTGCCTCCCTGCCTCGACTCCACTTCCTGCTGCACATCCAGGGTGATGTGAACACCCCAGGGGTCTGGGCAAATGGGGGATGCTTCCTCCATGGATGATGCTTCCACAACAGGCACAAGCAGCAACAGTATCACCACACCTAACAGTCCTGAACATCTTTCTCTCCATGAATTTCTCTTTGTATGACGCTACACATTCAAATCACACAGCCTGTAGCTTGTATATAGTGGGGCTTTCGTGTGATCTAATAAATGCTGGGCCAATTCACTCTAAGATCAGTCAAAGCTGTATTAACTGATTCAGTCATTATTTTAAATCAAGAGGACACATTTCAGTGCTTTATATTCATCCGACATCTTGTTGTACATTAAAATGCTGACACAGAGTTTAATACCTTCTGATAACAGCTAGGACATATCTCCAGCTTGTTCAGTCTAGATAGAAGATGTCAAATATGCCAAGGAAAGACTGCAGTGAGGCTTGTGTTTGGTTAATACACTTTGATATGTGTTTCTAGCATGGTCAAATCAAGCTTGCTTTATTTGCTGTTTGCATGCTGTACTGCCATGAGCCCCACAGAAATATAAAATGGAAAAAAAAAGATACTTATCTGAATACCTAAGATGAACTTAAAACTTGATCTTGAAGGTTAGCAGGAACTAGTTTACTCACAGAAAAAGGTCTGGAAGTACGTAATAAAGGTTTAGATCTACACTTTAATGCCATAACAACATACAAATATTTTGTTCAGGCATAATCATTGTTGTGCTTTAACTCCAGTGGCAACAAAATATCACACGACCTCTCCCTCCCTCCTCCCTCTACCATGGGATGGGGAAGAGAACTGGGAAGAAGGTAGAACCTGGGTTGGGATAAGAAGACAAGTGATGCCCAACTCCATTGCTCAGCAGCCCTTGACTGATGCCCAGCCTGTCACTGAGCAGCAGCTGACAGCTCCCAGCCAGCTTCTCCCAGTTTATGTGCTGGACCTGCCATTCCGTGGTGGGGAACATCCCTCTGGCCAGTTGGGGTCAGCTGCCCTGGCCATGCTCTCTCCCAGCTCCTTGTGCACCTGCTCACTGGGAAGCTGAAAAGGCCGTGACTTTGGGGGAGAACTGCTTAGCAACAGCCACAACACCGGTGTGTCATCAACATTATTCTCACACTAAAACCAAAACACAGACCTGTACCAGCCACTAGGAAGAAAATTAACTCTATCCCAGCTGAAACCAGGACGGTCATATTTATCAAACTGATCCCCCATAAATAATGGCAAGAGCAGTAAAGAACACTAAGATCTAACATAGAATAAACCAAGAGTTTTGTATCATGCACTTACAGTTAATTTCAAAATGTTAAGCAAATAGTTTCTTTTTATAGAACCTGCTAATATATCATTAACATGGAATAAAAAAAGGAGCATTTTAATTTGAACACAAAATCAATACAAACTGTGGAAGCATGCAAGATCTTTCAGTAAGGAACAAAGAGGTGACATGTTTATGCTCTTTTTAAATAAGCTTCCTCATTTCAGTGCATTTTTAAGCATAGTGAATAATTTGTTAATGGGTACCAAATTGCTATTTGGTCACAGATCTTTATCATTTAAACCTCCTCTAGAATATCCAAAGCTGCCCAAAATAAATGCATATCTACAGAGAGATATATGCCTATGTGTAAGCATATATATACAATACATAGAATATGTAGAGAAATAAGCCCCCTTTGCATTAAAGATAAAGGTCTGTATCTTAAAAGACAGAAAAAAACCCCACAGGAACAAATACTTCGTCGGATATATAATGAAAGTCATTCAGCAGTGAAGATACAGGCACCAAACTTTCACCAAAGTGTTTCTACCCACTCCTCTAACATCGTCTTCAAAGGAAAACATAAAAACAAAAACTTAGTATTCTAGGAAAAAATATTTTGCCACCTTCCCTAAAGTATTAGTTAATGTAACTTTGAGGAAAACCTCATATACTTTATACCCTGTGCTGTAGAGCAAGGTTTTGAGTGACATTTTTATGCCCAGAATATTCAGTATCCAAATATTAGGACTTCATTTTTAGGTCTCATAATTTTTTTTAGATCTCACTATATTAAAAAAAAAAAAACCAAACCACAACCAAAAACAACAAAACCCAAGAAAACCAAAACTATACTGATTTATGCTGGGTAAAGATTTTGATTTGAGGGGCTACTATTGAGCACTAAAATCCAAATTCAAGAAAACATCTTCTTTGCAAGATGAAAAGTAGCTGGTGCAGAACCCCAGATGCCTCCTGCAATCTCTCTGCTGCATGATACTTGCATTTTTCTATTGTCTCTATGATTTATATTATATGTATGATATTGTACTGTTTGTATGTTTGCCAGTAATTTTACAGTACCTGCTTTCCACATCCCTCTCTTGACTTTCATCCTCACACTTTTATTACTTTCTTTTTTCAAGGCTTTTGCAAATGTTCCTGCTATATGCTATTTCAAGTTGTCTAGGTTAATTCCTGCAAGTATGTTCAATTTGCACTTTGCTGACCTCCTTCAAATTATTAATGAATATGTCAAACAACATATCTATTATACTAGTTCATCTTCCTACTCTTTCTCACTACTTGAAATATTATATTTTGTTAATTTGAATTTTTATGTTTTGACCCATTTTCACACCACATGGGTTGAGTGACAATTTTTAAAGTGGCTGTTTTAGCAGTAATATATGTGTGTTCCCAAGCTGTCAGATAACACAGATATTTTAGAATTTGTCTTCAGAAAAGTTGGGAAAACAATATATTTTCTCAATTTTCTCTATTTTCTATTTTCAACTACAGTAATGGTTGGGCTTTTGAATACAGAAAAAAAATGCCAAACCCTTCCTGCCTTAGCTGGAATACCAGTGCATCTCTGCAAGCCAGACACAACAGATCTGCTACAGCTATTCCATATGTACTAAAATCCAGGAAAAAACCCCAACTAACCAAGTATCGTTGTTCATGAGAAGACTTAATCTGTTTTGGGTAAAAAAGAGTTTTACTGACACTCTGAGCTCATCCTTGTAAACAAACTCTTGCTCTCTTATCCTCAGCAGGAAAACAGACAGAAAATACATAAAACATGATGGTAAAAACCCTTCCCTCAACAAAAAGACATAGTATCTGCAAACTGAGCAAATTCAGTTTTCCACATATAGTGCACTTAGAATGCCTTGATAGCTTTCTGAATAACTTACAACTGCTGGCAAAATTTAAATTCCAATATAAATCTGCCAAGAACTCCAATGACCTAAATCAATTCTATTTTACTTTAACTCATAGCATCAACCAAGTGGTGCATGTAATATTAATAGATTATAACAGATTATTAGTATTAGGTTTTGAGATAACTTTTAAAAAGTATTCTTTTGAAATAACAAACTTCTAGAAATAACACAAAGCAAAACATGGTGCACCAGCTGAGTAGCACTGCAATATTAGATATATAGATGATTTACTGTAATTACCAACTGCTTATAGCCTTGAGTTTCAAACAGTTACTGAGTTCTATATTCCTGATTTTATCTCATTAGACAACTGCAATCCAAGCATATTGCAACCAATGCTATGAAAAATTACTACAGGTTTTCATTAAATCTCATTTTTATTCAGTGTGAGTAAAATGGGATTTATTTAAAAGCAGACTATATCTGATATCTGTACTGAACACCGTCATCTAAACGAATAGAAGAAGTATTTTTCCTACCTTATAATCGTCTTCGTAGTCATTATATCCACAAGTACTTAAGATGTCAGGAAATATGTCTGACCATCCATTACTCGTACAATTTTTGCTAATGTTTCCTGTAAAGCAAAATTAGAGAGTTTAAATTAGAAATATTCAAAACTCTCCTCATCAATGACTCCTTAAACAACCTAAGTGTGTCATTAGCTGGTCACAACCTAGCTCTTTTTCCTTTATTCCTAGGACTCAAACCAGCCATTTCCTTTCATGGGCTTTTCATTCATACTATTTTGGCTTTTACTTTTGCTTGGAGTTGCCTTTGCACTACAGAAAAACAGAAGTAATCCCAAGACTCTTCCTTCGGTATAACAGCTGTTTCTGTTACACATCAGCAAAAGCCTAAACTGCTCTGCTGTTTTATTTAAAATACTCAGAAGGGAGCCATACACTTCACTCTGTAAAGGGGCTACTTGTAGGTAATTTGGAAGAAAAGTCATCTCAGTGAGAGTTGTTCTAACCTCCTATTTAAGCCTTCTGAGAAGCCAGTACCAAGGGATCTACTGAAGAGTTACAAAAGCTCTTAGGCATTAAGGTGATGACTTACTGCTACAGCAAGTGTTGGTAAGTTTGGTAATGAAGTTTAGAGGCCAAATTATATCATAGGCTGGAGAATGAGGAATAAAGATGCAGGCTGAATTTCACTCTTTGAACCAATACTGAAACAATGTAGTACAGGGAATGTACAGGACATGTGGAAGAATGGCTGGAAAGGAATTTTGAACATTTATTAATTTCAGAAAGTTCCTGTTTGGATCTGACAGAAAAGGTTGACTCTTTCCAGAGACAAAGTCACACAGGGGAGATGGGGGCAACCCATGATTCTACTTCTTAATCTAATTAAAATGAATTAATTTTCATGCAATATGGAACACCTTCAAGAGGAGAAAAAGAGAAAAGCCTGATATCAGACTAAAGAATAGTCATCACGTTTATTATAATTTACTCTGACAATGTTAATCCATAGCAAATTTCCCCTCACATTTCTTAGAGCAATTTGTATATCTATGATACTTGAAATCTGTAATACTATACTGCTTTGATTTGGAGTTTACCACTTGTCTATAATTGACTTAAAATGCCTGGTTTTCATCATGGAGAAATAAATTTATGTGCCATAGGTCAGTGTTGGTCAAGAATAACCAAACTTGTTTATATACACTCCAAACTAAAGCTTTTGTGATCTTTACTTTGTTGATTGGTTACTGAAATTTCTTCTTTGTATAAAGTCTTCAGTGCAGAGTTGTAAATATCCCATAAATGGTTCTCCAGCCAACAACATATCCCATAAATGGTTCTCCAGCCAACAACCAAATCTTTCCAGCTAATAAAAAGGCCTTGACTGAAACCCACATTCTCCTCAAACAAAGGGACCACTTTTGCCGTTTGGCATAGAAATAACATTTTTAAAAGAAAATGTAACATATTTATACACTGTGAAGTGTTTCACTTTAAAAGTACATCAAGATTCTCTGACTGGGCAGAGCAGAGGAATGTGTTAACAGAACCACAAATTGCGTCAGAGCCAGTTTTGCAAGAAAAAACACAATGTACACAAGAGATTGAAGTATTTTCTACTTCAAATACTGCAGTACCTTCTAACCTAAAGAGAGTTGGGCAATATTCTATGGAAGGCAATATTTATTTCTGCACCACCTTTTCATATAAGTAAATATTTCGGATGACAACCTTATTTAAAACGTAAAACTTGACATATACATTTGAATAAAAACTTTACAGAATAACTTTCTGAGACTCATAAACTTGTACAATACAGGAAAAACATTATAGGATGCTATGATGGCTTTTACAGTAAATATTTGTTTAATCAAAAGTTACTAATATTCAATACAGAATTAATCATGTGGTATGCTATAATATAGAGCATCACAGAAGAAATTTAGAGCCAGCTCTACTAATATTCTAAAGATGAGAAGACAATTACTTTTTCAAATTCACAATTTAAATCAGGAAATCCTTTAAGGAATAGATGGTATTTAAAAGCCTACTTGTGGTTTGGAATATTTGCATAAAAATAAGGTGGTTTAGATCATCTTGTAGTAGAATTTTAACTCCTCTTAAACACTAAAAGCTAAAACATACATCTCACAAATCTGGCTAAATAAAAGGAGTCAAATTTCTTGTTTGAAGGGTTTTTCATAGTTTTCTTCTATAAGAATGAAGTTAATTTTTAATGTGCTGTGTATGAATTAAATAAATGAGATATTCCTGAGCATAAACTTATGAAAGTACCAAGATGCTTAGTTAGCTCTCAACTGAATCAACCATGCAAAATTTTTATTGTATTCCTTCTCTGAAATTACAGAAAGGCAAGGTTTAAAAAATGCTCTTAATTGAACAGGAACCTCTAAAAATCAACCCTGTTAGTTCCACAAGCAGGAAGTAAATAGGTAGCTATGAAAAAAAGCTGGATCCAGGAAAATTATAGCAAACAATAAAATGAAGTAATCTTTCAGTCTTACATCATGGTGAAGTCAGATAGGGTTGTAATGCACTGTGAAGGTTTCAGACTTAAATATTTATTGCAGTTGTTATATAGTAAAATTAAAATGTTGTTGTAATCTAACGAAAGATTGTGAAATAAAATCCAGAGAGACTGTGCATGCTCCAGCTTTTGGCAATTAGACAGAAGCAATGTGATTTAATTCAGATTTTGAATTTTTGATATTTATTAGTTTGCCTTGTCTCATGACAACACTTTATTCATAACATTTAGTGATGATTATACATACTTCCCCCTTTACAAATTGTTTAGACTATCCATGATAAACTAATCAAGATTCACCAGTTCCAGGAATAAAAATCTTTGCTCATCTGTAGATTGTTTTACTTATCTATTTTTTACTGGAACAAGACTTATTCAACAGTTTTGAGTCTAAAGGTATTTTGGTCATACCCCAAATTAGCCTCTAGGTTAAAAGTAATATTGTTAAGGCCTCCACAGAGACACCAATCTCATCTCCCCTCTTCCTAAAAAAAGAATTACAAAACTGTGGTACGTTTTTCATCTTTCACCAGCTCTTCGGGACAATGGTTTGCCACCTGAGCAATGGATTTTTCCTGCAGCATTTTGAGATACATGTGAAATACTCTGTGTGCATATTTCAAAATTTTCAAAAAACTTCAAAACCCCACTTAAATGCCACAGGGCAAAATAAGATGTATTGACAAGATGGTGCAAAAGATGGTAGACTTAAACCAATTAATTGTTTCAGCAGTCTGAGACACTGATGAGCTCTTTTCAAGTTCCATTAAAAAGCCGAATAAAAGGTTTCATAATAACTACCTTAAGTTGGAATAGCAGTAATTTTCAGGTATTATCTGTTAATGTGGGCTCTTTATTCTCATGATGGCAAGGCAGAGCTCCCCTCCTGAGGCACAGAAGGAACAACCTACGTGTGACCTGCTGGTAACTGTTAGAGATGTCAGTCAGGCTCAGCTGTCTTAATAATTGACAAAATAGGTCAAAAAAGAGCAAGCAATGTCAGCAGCTTTGCTGAGTGTTACTGTATCAGAAAATATATTTGGTATCTAGCTCAAAGAATATCAAACACAAAGATGATAATTTAGTCTTTTCATGATGTATACTGAACAGCTCTGACAAGAATTTTTAATCTATAAAGAAAATCAAACCCCCAAATAACCAAATTTTTAGCACATTATGTTACAGAATACCAGAGAGAAGCCAGTAAAAATACACCTTAAAATAAAATACCTGGTTTTCCAGAAAAAAGGCTAAATACTTTTGGACAAGGGACAGTGACAGTCTCTCCAATCTTCGCGGGACGCCAGCAGGTGATGTTATCCCAAACTCCAACACATCCTGAAAAAAAAACAGTGTTAACAGACTTGAAATCTGGCTTGACTTTATAAAGACCTGGTGAAAGCTTTGGATAAGCTTAGATTCCTTCAAAAAAGCTGCCAAGATGACATTTTCTGTGAAAACCTTAAAGGAATCACGAGTCTGCTGATTAACCAGCCAATTTTTAGGTCAGTTAATACACTGTTTGCAAAATGTCTCATTAAAACAATGTCATTGTGATGGAACAATGCTAAGAAAAGGCAAGAAACATTGAAATATAGTTCCTGAGCATTGGTATGGATTATTAAGAATTGCAAAATTTTGAGAATTTCCTAATCACAGTTAAAATGGAGTTTTCTATCAAGCAGATTTAACATCACAAATAAATATGTAGATAGGTCATTGGACTCAGCACACATATGACTGGAATGCATAATGATTGGAGAGTGTTTGGAACAATAGGCACGGACTTACAGAATAATCTCTCAAACTAAATAACAGACATTTGAACAAAGAATGCTTCTATATATTGGTTTCAGGAATGGGAGAGGGCCTTCAGATTTCATAGACATATTTTATAGCGGCAGTAAATGCTTGTTACAAGTAGAGAGTAACTTACCACAGCTTTGCCCTTGTTAGTAACCACATTAATGTGGCTCAAAGGCTGCATCCTGTGAATGAGAGCAAATTCTCCTATAGCAGCTATAGGCACTTGGCTCAATCATGCCCTGTTTGAAAGTGTTTGTTTATAATGCATATCTTCTAAGCTAAGCAAAGAGCTATGAAAGCTTGTCAACACAAGCCTTGTGAGGACAAAGAACAAAGGAAATGTTACTCATATTATCTCAGTTATAGTTACTAAAAAAAAAAAAAGAAATCTTGCAAAATTCTGGGCATTTATGTCTTCAGATAAGGCAATTAAAAGTTTTCATTTGTAATTAATGGTAAAGACAGAAATCAAACTATTATCCCACTGGTGTTATTTCCATAAGATTATTAGCAGTATAAGGGGCAGTTTCTTCCTTTCAGTAGAGAACATAAAACTTGGATTGGGAACCGCTCACAGCCATATTATTCTTCAGAATATTTATAGTATTAGCAATTCATTATTAATTTATTCTGTGCTAGTGAGGTCATACCCAAAATCAAGCCACATGAGTTAAATGAAACTTGAAAAGGAATATTTAGAAGTTCTATAGTTGTATAAAAACTTTTAAGTGCAATTAAACTTGGACAGCTTGTGTTGACTTAAAATATGCAGCATTCTGCTTTCAAAGTTTAAGCTACTTGCAAAGCACACTTAAACTAGGGAACTAAAGAATGTGTTACAGGACCAGCAGCTGGATTTGTTCCAGGGCTATGTCCTAGCTGCAGCACGGAGGAAAGCCAATGGCACAATGTTCCCATGGGCCTTGCTTTCCCTTGGAAGCATCCATCCAAGTGTGATAGCTGTGAGGGAGCCTCTGTGTGGTACCAAGAACAAAGTCTGGAGATGATAAAATGAAGATGAGAGGAGGATTATGGGGAAAATTCTGCATTTGATCACCAATTCCACAGAGCCCTCTTTATATAGTTTCCCAAGGAAGTGCAATTCTTAAGAGGATTCACTTGCTTATGGGGATTGGGTCTTTCTTCACTCCTCTTAGGATTGTACAGTTCTAAACGCAGCATCTGTTCTATATTCAGAAAGATGATGCCAAAAATAAGGAACTACTAAAGGGAACACTTCACAAAGTTTATCTCTGTGCATAGATAATGTAATGCCTTATCCTCCACTGCTCTGAATGCTGCATCAGCTTCTCTTGGCATGACCAACACTATCCCTGAGAGAGCTCTGATGGTGGCTTGGACATCTGTGCACAATGTCAGAGTTTTACACTGAGCAAGTCCCCTTTATAGCCTTTGAAATGGAATTTCAACATGTTTAGGTGCTTCCTGAGCTGCAGTTCTGTGTCAAAATCAAGTCCAAATATCTATGATGCAGCATCTGGGTTTATGCAAAGTAAAAGAATGTTTACCTGAAGCAATTCAGGTCATGCTTCCTCCTCAATTGTTTTTAATCCAAGAACAACATCAACAACATGACATACAAGTAATCAGAAAGACAAAGAAAGTATTTTCTTCATCTGCCAGCGCTCAGAACTAGAGTGACAAAATGAAACTCTTTTGGCTTTGACTGATGGACTGCCTGAGCCAGCATAAACAAGCCCTGGAGTACAGAAGAATAATTATCATCTTGTAAGACCTCAGACGTTTTTATTTCAACCCCATTTCCACTAACAGTGAGAGCTGAGATGAATCATGAAACTGTTCATGCACACCCATGGAAGTTGATGACTTTCTCAAATTTTCCCTTTTGTTTAATCCACTCTCTATAAAACGGTGGATTTGTTAAAGTAATTTGCAAACAGCTCAGAGGCCTTTACAAATTTTTCCTATGCTGCTGTATATTGACTGGGGTAAGGTTTTGCCAAACAGGCAGCTGAACAGCATGGACTTCAGAGCTCCATTGCAAGTTTTCCACAGAAAACTCTTTAAAATCTTATTCAAGCCTCAATTGCATGGAATACTATATAGAGAAATTCGGGTTCAATTCCTCTTCCTACCAAAATCAATCAATACAATTTGTATCAAACCTCAAAGCTTGCTGGAAGGAACTCAGTATACAAGTTTTAGATGTTCAAAACATCCCAAGTCACTAATGGTATCAGGGAATATGGTTTTTCCTTTATTTTTTGTCAGTATTTTAGGACTTTACAGGCTCAGGAGAGAATGATACTGCTCCAGATTCCTTAAATCAAATGGATGAAGTTACACCAAAGATGTATTTATTACATGTTGACTACATCCAAATACATCACAAATCATGTGAGTGAAACTGAAGCAGCTGTCACCAGAACTCCAAGAATATTAAGCCTCAATTTATGTATATCTACAGGCTTATTGATAATGGTACAGGACATCTGAGAAAACTGCTGAACTGTCCTGGAGGCATTTATAGTCACTGAATGACTACAGTGGGCATCTGAAAACTGGTCTGGTCTGAAAGCTGAAACAGTGTTACTGGTGTTATTATTGCTAGAATTACAACTGTGAAACAACAATGCACCTTCTGGGCTTTCAAATCACACCTTCCTTCACCATCTCCGTCTTCCAATTACTACAGATTTTTAACAATACTGCATGCATGTATCTTTTTCCCTGAGGAAAACATGCAGAGGTGGGATACAATTAACTTGACTTCATCCTAAAACACATGAGATAAGGGCAGGTTAATTGCTCCCAACAACTGCCTGTTTCTTTCCAGCCCAAAGCAGCCCACAATGCTTTAAATACCACACTGTTGGAAAGTGAAGGTGCGGTAAATGCTACATTAAATGTTCCTGTTTCTCTACATAGAATATCTAACTTGATCAAATTTAATATTCTCCTCTCTAGTCACTCTCTACAACTCTCTGTCCAGCCACTAATTCATTCAGTGTTAGGATATCTGGACTGTCATCCATCAGTGCAGCACTCATAAAATCATTATCTAAAGTCTCATTTTCTGTAAATTTTACATATCTCTCTCATACATAGGCCTGCTCCTTATTGTCTTTGAAGGATGTTAATCAAGTAAGATAAAAAATTCATATTTTTAGGTTTAAATAAGGTTTCACATTTTAGTTCTGGCAACAGTTACACCAGTGAAATGATACTTTCTATAGCTAGCTTTCAATTTCTTTCTGTAGCTCAGTTTTAAGGCAAAATTTTAATTGCTCCAATGTTGATTTCCTATAATGTCAATAATTTTCTGTTTATAATATTTTTAAATTATTCTAAGTACCCAGATTTATTTTAATGTGCATGCTTTTTTCTTTTATGTTCATTATTGGATTTAGTCTCTATGTTTGCACTGTGCTTCAATAAATTATCAAGCATTGAGTGTTCTTGTCCTTTCACTTTGATATGTACACATAAAAAGCCAGTCCAGCTTAGATCTGTGTTTGCTCCTCAACCTTTCCTGCACGTCCACTACTATATTCTTTACCTTTTTCTTTAACTATTGGACTGGTTCTGGCTAGGATAGAGTTAATTTTCTTCACAGTTGCCTATACAGGGCTGTATTTTGGATTTGTGCTGAACAGTGGGTTTTTGCTTTCCCTAGATAAATTGTCCTCATCTCAACACAAGAGTTTTCCAGCTTTTACCTCCCCAATTCTCTCCCTGATCCTGCTGGTGGGGGAGTGAGTGAGAGTCTGTGTGGGGCTGGGTCGATCCCTGGGGTTGGTTAAGCCATTAACAACTATTAATAAAACTAGCAAAGGCAAAAAAGAAAAAAAAGGTTCCTCATCCCTGATCCTGTGGTGTCTAGAAGAACACTCCTGCAGCCTGCATAGAACAGTCCCTTTGCAATCTCTTCATTTGCACCATTTATTTCTCTGATGTATCATTCACAGCACATCCAAGGGAACAACCAAACTTCCCTGAAAACCTTTGCCCAGCGACTTGCTCAAAAGCCTCTTCTACTGACCCCCTCTCCTGTCCCTCCAGAGGATTTTGCAGATGCTATTGTTAGCTAGTTTCAGTGAGATCACTTACTTTATTTGAATGTTTGGTCTTTAATGCTTGTCATGCATTTGCAGATAGTTCATAGTAAAAAGAAACATAACAGATTATAAATTACATTTTGTTTCCCATTTTCTTCAGCTTGCAAAAGTACTGCCACCCTATTAATCATCCTGCTTTTTGAGATCCAGTCTTTAAGCAACAGGTTCACTTGCCTTTGTGTGCTTCTTAGTCTATAAAAACGTGAAACACTGGGGCTTGCGCTGGAAGAGTTTTTTAATGGACACATTTTATAAATATATAACCACTAGGTGGCACTTTGTATTTGGATTTAAAAATTGTCACTTCCAAGAGAGGTTTAGCATTTTTTAAAACTGTCTAGGCGTGCATAAAACATGAAAAAACAACAGAGTGCTTTGAAAATGAGTCAGAAAGTCGACAGCTAGCCTAGGGTTTATTTTTCAATGTTTTGATTTTTGTACTTAACTTGGCAGAGCAGGAGCCATCTCACCTCTTATGGGCAATCATTTCTAGACTGCAGGTCTGTGTGCCACGCATGGAACTTAGGTGGCATGGGAATTGTGAACATATATGGACTGACATTCCTTCTGCATTTTCACACAAGTGATAAAAAAGAAACGAAAAGGAGGTGCTGCACAAGTAGCAAGCTAGCAAACTGGGAGCAAAGCAGAACTGCTTTGAGCAGGAACAGGAATGAGACAGTCCCAAAAAAGGCTGTTGCTCCCCTCTGCCTCTCTGGGGGTATTTCCCACCTGCTTTTGTCAGGGCCCTGAGAGCGCCAGCAGGCTGTGATGACTCTGGGGTTGCACCTGCCTTCATCCTCCTCAGAGCCTGTGCCTGCCCCTTCCCTGCCCTGCACGGTGGCCCAACCCTGGTGTCCTGTGCTGGGCTGGCCCCTGACCCACCTCTGCAGGCTGATGTCCCTGTCCCAGGGAGGTGACACCTGCCAGGGCTGGCTCTGTCCTGACATGGGGGCAAGGACCTGCCAGACTCTGCCTGCCCAAAGCCCCTCTGCTTGGAGCTGCCCACCTGCAGCTGTGTGGCAATAAAAACACTGGCTACAATGCGGTCTAGAAGCAGCCTCAGTTACTCAGAAACACTGAGGAAACACCAGTGTAAAAACTTTTAATTTCCAGTCAAGCACTACTTGTAGACAGCAAACAGAAATTTGAAATTCTACAGTATACATCAGATTTAGCTAGTTTAAATAGAATGATGAAACCAATAGAGTTTATCTCACATTAACCTAAAATATTTGCTGTTCATAGGTTCTTCAAAAGCCAGTTCTTTTAGTAGGAATGGCAAAAATACTGTTTCCAAGATTTCTAAGGGATTTCTGGATTTTCACAAAATTAAACACTTCAGAAGAAATGTCTTATTTCCCTTCTGAACAACAGTTTCCCTTTAGAGAATAAAAAGATCTATTGGCCAGTTTTACACTTAATGTAATTTATGTATTTTTAAGGTTCTGTGGGGAAATATGGAAGTTGCCAGGTAAAACTTTGAAAAAAAAATTCCTCTCAAAAAAGAAAACAAATTTTCATCCAAATTTTCCAAGTAAATCCTGCTTTCCAATTACTCGAAACATCCTTTATAGACAAGAGCATTTATTTTGGTATGACTGGACAGCATGCTAATCTTACCATAAGAACATTATTTTCTATTCTTTTGCAAATATATTAATGTGTGTATAGTCAAAGCTGTAAGAAGTACCTTCATCTTTATGTTGCCCCAATTCTGACATACTGTACACTCTTGAAAATTACCGTTAAAAAGCAATCTGCTGTTCATATAAACCCCACCACAAAATATTAAAATTCTCTATTAAGAAGTAGGACCATATATTTCTGCTAGTATGTATTATGTCTAACTCATGTACTATTTGTTGTATTAGCTGAAAGTTTTTCGGTGTTTTGGTACTCAAATTTCCTTCCTTGTGGTATTTCAGCTTTGGATGCCATGGAAAATAGACTGTCATGGCCACAGCTATCCTTATCAGGACTGAAGTGCAAGACTATGCTGAGCAGTATTTCCTTGGGAATCTTCTGGAAAATAAAATAAATTCACGTATGGCTGTGCATTCTCTGTCTTGAGGGCTACAAATGCCATATATATTAATGTCTGTTGCATAGTTTCTATTTACACTTTGGGTAGAGCAGAAATTTCATGTCTACAAAATCATTGTGGACACCTGGTGCTTTTCTTCTTTCCAAAAGAGTTTTTTATTGTCACTCGTAGCAAACTTTATTATGTGAGATTTTGGAATGAGGCTGATCAGGATGTTTTCGTGGTCTTCACCATTTTATTTACAGTTAGTTACCTTTCAGTAGGCAACTCCTTTCATTCAAGGCTCTTTCTCACCTTTCTCACCCAGCCCCGCAAAAAGACAAAGCTCTGCCTCTCTTCTGCCCTCAAATATTTAAGTACAGCTTCCACAAAGCCCAGACATTGTCAACACCGTAAGAGTCAGTTTTATGTGGCGTCATTAATGATGACACTTCAATCAGTGAAAGCAAAAACATAAAAATGTCCAAGGCAACCCCTTTGGCTTCCTTCATAAAAGATATGTGAACTAAAAGGTAGCAACACATCTGTACTACAGCTGGAAAATCAGCAGCGAAGAGATTCAAGAAGGCCAAACCTAAAGCTGTTCTTCCAAGAGTTACTGGTGCTGCATGAAAGGAGTTCCTGAACTACTGACTGCAGTCAGTCTGAACTAGTGACTCATTTTACAGAGAAAATAGCTTCAAAACTAAACAAAACCTGATGCAAGACCTTGATGACACAGGGAGCATTAAGAAAGGGGGGACCTTGAGGAGAGCAAAAGAAAGCCTCATCTGGCTTTGTGTCAGTCTTCTGTTTACTAATGTGGAGGACAGAGTGATTATGTTGGCGTGATTATAGAGAGAGGTGTGTGTATTATACACAAAGGTGTGGGGGTGTGTGTAAATACAAAATATGCACCTTTCTTCCTGGAAAAAAACTTTGACAGGTAAGCTAGCTAGACAAATTTAACTTGTGGACAACTTTCCCTGGGTCTAACATGTGAATGCTCATCTCACTGTTCTGAACAGCTCTGTTTCATCCACAAGATCATGAGCTCAGTGCTGGAATCACTGAGGAAAGTTCTACTGACAGTGCAATTCAGGAGATTGGATTAAACAGCAATAGTGGTCCCTCTTGTTTTAAACTTATGAATAGCTAAGAGCATCATTTTTGTGTCTTGTCTCTTTTAATTTCCCATTACAAGCTGCATTATGAAGCTTCTCTTTGAGAGGTTCATGCAATTCTTTCCAAAGCCATTTTTCTTTTCATCTACTTCCCTTCCTCAAAGTTGAAATGCCATATCTAAAATTAAAAATGTTGTCTGACATATGGGTCTCACAAAAACATATTTTGGAAATCAAAATCCAAAAAGACACATTTAACTGTGCAGCCACTCAATCCAAGATGAACTAAAAATCCTCAAACTTCAATTTTTTCATAATTTGATCTTTTTTAGAACTTTTAGTTATAGAACGCTGTTAAAAAGTCTCCTGAGTTTTAACATTTTTGACTCTAAGATTTTATTTTTCACTTGAAGGTGAAGAGAAATGAGCCTGTTACTTTATAAGGAAAAATTCTAAATACTGAATAAAGGCAGAAATTTGCAGATGGACAATTTTCATGTATTTTCAGTCACTTTTCTTGGGAACTTTCTAATTTTTTTTTTTTTTGGTAAAAAGACAAGCCCTAGGTAGCAGATAAAAGAACAAATGAGGTTTTTTTCCATATAGACTTCAAAATCTGTAGCTATTATGAGCTAGTTAGAATGCAATTCATCTGCCCTTCAAAAATAAAGAAAAGTGCACAAAGATAGAAGAACCTCTCCTAGGCTTCCAACTAAGGTGCATCCATGCCTCAGGGCCAAATTATAGGAGGAAAGAAGACAGCAAATGTGGGTAGAAGCTAATGCAGTCTTCATGAAACAAACAATGAGATGTTCTAAAGAGCACTACAGAGAGGAAAGCCCTGCCACAGGTCTTTGGAGACCGACTTCTTCCCTAAATGGAGTGTAATGCTAAATGCTAATGTCCACTAATGGAAAAGTATGTGCTAATGCCTGAAAATCCCCCAAAGGGTGCAAAGCAAGAGGTTCGGGTGTCTGTCACAGCTTGACATCGGCAAATGAGCAGAATTTAGACCAGCTGGGTCCTTTGGTTTTAGCATATCCTCAGCATTGTTCAAAGGATACTTGCACTGTCTTTATAGCATTTCTTTGCAAAACACACTACTGCTTTACTAAGCCAGGAAGTAAATAAATGCTTCATAGCCTTCATAGTCAGTGATTTTAGGTCAAAAAAATTCAACCATTTTAATGCAAAAATTACTCAGCAAAATCCTTCCGCCCATGTCTTGAGACAGCTCAGCTGTAAAATCATTTTATCATGTCAAAGAAACCTCAATAGCCTTTAAATATTTCCTTTTTATCTCCCTAACTGGGAGCGGAGAAGATTAGACAAGATATTCAATACATTATTTCCACCTAGGTCAAAGAAGAAACTACTTGTCCCATACAATTTGGATCCTCCAAAATTCAGAAGCTGGGCATGCCAGCCAAACTCTGGAGTGTATGACACAGAGGTGTGAAGGTTTCCCAGGTGTACAATAAATTAACGAAAATGTTCCCACTGATTTTGATAATGGAGGTCCAAGCCTTCCATGGAAAATCTCAGGGAACCCTTATTTCCAAATTCAAAACAGTACCTTCACAAGATTTCATTACCAGCTTTTGTAAGTCAGGTAGCATATACTAGAGCTAGAGAAGTATGACAAGGGATGTATAACCGTCTTTCCCATTCAAGAAAAAGTGGAATAGCATTTGGGAATTTATTGAAAAGAATTATGTTTCAAATGTACTACAAGCTACATGTGGAGCTACAACTTGGACTAGTTCCAGCTTGCCAATTTTCCTTAGTAATTCTTTATCAGCAGTCAGAGTATTACTGTTCAAAATAGTCCTTACTTTTTTGTATGATTACAGAGAGCTCACTAGGGAAAGAAGGACACACAGAGAATGTCTATGCTTGGAAATGTAAATGCATATATTTCACATAGGCTACTCTCTGGCGGTTCTTGGTGAGGGTATCTGTAACAGGAAGCATAGAACAAATTCTCTTGTAATATTAAACATGCAGTTTTCATCACTACAGGGGCTTTATTCCAGTCTCCAACAAAATGGAATATTGCTTTCATTTCAGAAGGGCATTCAATAAAATGTCTAAATCCTTTCACTGCTGTTTTGCCACTGTCTGCAGGGTTGAATCAACACCACCAGACATCCCATGTCCTTCCAAGGCATGAGTTTTCTTTCACAGCAGTTTGCCTTCAGGAGGCACCCCTCTTCCAGTGAAAAGGGGCTGGGAAGAAAATACTGACAGCAAACTTCTTTCTGCCCCTAGGGAACCCAAAAGAAAACTGGTGTGCATCACAAAGAAACCCTTGGAGCAGTCCAGCATCTGGATCACAAAAGTGTATCTTGAGGAAAGCTTGACTTTCAAAGCCAGGTAACAGCTAACAGTTATTGGTTCATGATTTAATTCATTAAGCTGGGCTACTAATTATTTCTCCATCTGGCTTTGCACTAGTGTTATTTATGCAACAGCCATCTCTCTTCACCATTCATATATAAGTAAAAGCCATAAATCTAGATTAATTATTCCAGTAAGATTTTGCATTCTTTTAAATTAATGATCTTGATTAATAAAACAGAGAAATCAAATAAAATGCAAATTGTTGATGATCCTTTGAATTTTTTTATTTTATACAAATTAGTACTAGAATATGCACTGAAAGAGTTACACATTTAAATTGAGAAGTGGAAAAAGCATCCTAAGTTGAGACTCATGTTTATGCTTAAAGAACACTGTGGATGGCAGCTCTCTGAGATCCCATAATCATCTTCAGAGTGCATTCAAAACAAAATGAACACAAAAAGCCCAAATAAACCATGTATTGACAATCTGAATTTATCTGTCACCTTTTTATTCAACTTGCTGAACAAATGGGTTTACCAGCAGCTTCAATTTACAAGAAAAATGTCATTTTTACATAAACTTTTTTCTCCTCATGTGACAATGTAGGAAGGAAATCTAATAAAATCTAAAAAAAACCAAACCAAAACAATAAAACCCCAAAAAACAATGAAAACCCACAAATAAACAATAAAACCACCACACACCAAAAAAAAACCCCACAAAAAACCTCAAACCAAACCAACTCCAAGCCCAAAAACCTAACCAAAACCCCTACATCTACTATTCTTCTTCCTCCATTAAAATACATTTTGCTACATCACTAGCTATAAATTTATCTTTGTGTGCAGAGAGAAAATGAAAACAATAAAGTTTGTTTTCACGACTCCATGGTCCTCTGGGTGTGAACCTGATCTTCAGTCTCAAACTCTGTCCACCTGGGAAACCCAGAGCTCCTTCCTACCACTACTAGTACTTTACTCTCAACCATAGCTAGGAAGAGATGCTTGGATCCAAGGCTTTTAGCTTTGCCTCAGGTTTGCTCTTTCTGCTGCTCCTGTCATCACCAGCCTGAAGCTGCTCTGCCAGTCAGAAAATACTACAAGAGCATCTCAGCGCAACAGAACCTGTTTGCTCCCAGCTGGTGTCCCAGCCAGGGCATTCTTAGCACCTGCACACCTCTCACCAAATGCTTGCTGCAGAGGTACATTTAATGCAAAATTGAATAAATTCTAAAAACTGTAAAATCCCCAGCACTGTTCAGACAGCTACAGAAATAGCAACCACAACAGTCAAGAAGGTAAAGAGAGGAAATCTTCAATACTCCAGTTATCTCTGCATTACAGTTTTCTTACCTTTGTAGTCCACTGGCTTTGCATTCTGTAGAAGTTCCATGCACCTGGTTTCTTCCTTGTGAATCTCCAGCTGAAATCTGCATTCTGGATGGACACCATTCACCTGTGTCAAATTAACAAATGGGTTATGTCCTGAAACTAGAATTAAAATGGTTCATGAAGAAGGAAACTACCAATAGGGAAAGCCACAACTTTAACTGGCACAGGCTTCACCCGAGCACATGCTAGGCATTTTTCACACTCAATGCCCATTTTAGCTTCTCATACATTGACTTTTTAGAACAAAACGTTGAAATAATCTACTGGCTTCTTCCTGTAGCATTCGTTTAGCTTTCTAGTGCATTCATCAATATTGTGCCATCAGTTCTTTTTCTCCAGAAAACATCTGAGCTGAAACTGAAACAGGAGAGTAGATCCATTTGCTTTTTTTCCCCTTTTGTAGTAGGTTAGGGAGCTGAAAGTTTAATACAAATCACAGAACATGAAAATTGATCCAACTTCATTCTCTTTGACATGGTAAATTCTGCTTTTCTTTCCTTTTATCTCCTGGAGGCCCCAGAGCATGATTATTTAATTCAAGCAAATACTACACAGGAAGAAAACACCACTATTTAAAAATTAGAGCACTAATGCCTTTACTGGTTCAAGCCCTGCCCTCTGGGTTCTTTGGTTTTCAGAAAAGTTTATGTATGTCCATGGGAAGAGACAGGAATGCAGTAGTACTGGGGAGATAAATGAGACTCTGGAAAGCTGTACTGGGGTCAGCTGAACTCAGGCAGTCAGAGCCTCTCAGAGAAATAAATACATGGAGTCTGTAAGAGACTGCATGGGAGAAATTACTGCAGGAGGTGGCAAATGCAAAAGCTGGAAGTCAGTGGAGCTGATGGCACAGTTTGATTAGCTCAAATGAAATCACATCTTAAATAAACAGAATGGGAATATGCAATACTTCAGTCATCCTCACACCTCGTGCTTGTAATTACCAAGAAAAAGGTGGTCTCTCTCCAGGCTTCTGTCTTTTCTTTCACATCTTTTAGGAGACATTTAATGACAGAATCTGGTAATGACTTCTGATGCATGACACAGCAATTTTTAAAAAATTATAATAATTAATTAAGTTGTGGTTCTGGGCCCAGAACCTCAGCTCCAGAGTTAGGACTGAGAACCTGGTGATGCTGCAGTCTCTTTGTGGACAAACAACTTGCACAGCTTTTTAAAATACAGTGCAAGAGCCATAAGCATAACAGCAGAGGCTATTACAAAAACTCACAAGAATCTGTCTTACTCCAAATGCCTCATTTCATCATCTACAACATCAGAACCTGACTTCCTTTTCTATGTCTTTTCTCTGTGTT
This sequence comes from Phainopepla nitens, assembly GCA_013400175.1. NCBI lineage: Eukaryota > Metazoa > Chordata > Aves > Passeriformes > Bombycillidae > Phainopepla > Phainopepla nitens. The sequence goes on from VXBQ01013861.1 coordinate 68,706, forward strand.
GAGTATTGAAATTATACATTTAGAGTGCAGAATTCTTTTCCTTTCAAGGACACATATTTAACAAAAATAAGGATTTCTAGAACTTATAATTTAAAGTTCAGCATTATACTGAAAATCCCTACATTTTGGTATGTATAATCTTTTGCAGATAGCGGCCATGTAAAGTAAAAGTCCCATGTATACATAATGATTTTAATAGCACTTTCCTTTCACAGAACATATTTTTGGCTATTTTTCATTTCCAAGTGCAAACATTCAATAACTGACTGTGGATTTCCTACTCATCAAGAAGTATTACAATTACTGGGTCTTGGAAAGGAAGGTTCAGTAAATAAAAATGTTAACTAAATGAAGGATAAGTAAAACTAGTTATTGTAATTAAGAAGCCTGCTGAATAAACAACTTCTCTTTCTGGTACCTCTGAATTATCAGTGATTAATAGTAAAAGTTAATTTGAAAACATACACTTGTTGCTACCCAAAGTAGCATATTACTTTTCACAGCTGGGCTACATGCTAAACAGTACTATACTTTGTTCTAATACACCCAGTTCATTCAGATGGACTTCACAAAGTTGAAGAGATTCAGGGTTCCAGACTACGTGGCTCTGACCACCTCCCGAAATACATCATGATTTTGAGGGCATTCACCACTTTTTAGGACTTGTGTTCATCCATCTTTCCCTCTGCTTAATCAGCAGTAGGTTATCTTTTGTCACCAATGAACACAGAACCGCAACTAAAGGTGCACACTGAGCTGGAAATCCAGCTCAGGAGTCCCTCTGCGTTTTAAGCAGCTTAACAATTTCTAATGCATCCAGAGCAGCAGTTTGACAGATAAACATTTCCTCTGACAAGCAGCTTACACTCACCTTCAGCATGGTTTCCCGACTTTTGGTGTTATACAGTAACAAAAAACGTACAAGGTTTTTGAAAAAAAATTTTTGTGTATCATATTTCCATCAATGTAACTGACTTTTACAAACTACTTAAGAAACGCTTGAAAAGATAAAGATGATAAAAGTGGGCGCCCCAAAGAAGACTTCAGTATTCAAAACACTTTGTACATCGCGATCCCACTGTACATATTACAGAGCAGTTGTGGACGTGGGGCTTTTCTCCCCACGATGACGGCCAGTGGGCTCTGGACCGCTCCCGGGCAGCGCTCCCTGAGAACTCTTCTCAAACCAGCGGCGTCCACCCGCTACGAGGAAAACTGCGGGGACCAAGCGGAGGCTCCGCGGGGACGGGGCCGTGCCCGGCGGAGCGGAGCCGGGGCAGAGCGCGGAGAGCGCGGGGATGCGGCAGGAGCGCAGCGCCCGCTGCCCCCGCGTTCCCCGCCCGGGACGGCCGCGGGGCAGCGGCGGCAGGCACCGCTGTCCCGGAGCCTCCGCACACGCCGCGCCGA
>VXBQ01013861.1:70437-170621 GCA_013400175.1 Phainopepla nitens
CGCCCCCCTCCCAGCGCTGGGCCCCGCAGGTGCCCACCGCCACCCCCGGGCTGCTGCCGGGCACGGGATGCCTCTTACCCCTCGCTGCCCGCTCCCAGGTGCCGGAGAACCCCCTCTTGCCATGATACACGGCCAGGGAGCCTGGGTCCCGGCAGCGCATCGGTGCCCGCACCGGGGTGCCTTTTGCCGGTGAAGCCGGTGAGATCATCGGACACAGTCCCCTCAAGCCGGGCACGCACGAAAAACGTTGAGGGGTGAGTGAAATGATCCCTGGCAGGGTCAATGTTACCAATGTGCAGAGCAACAGCTGTATTGCTAAATCTTTCTTCCCCACCACTGGCTTTTCTTTGAGGTCTCTATAGAGAACCAAGAGTTTAAGGCAACTCCGTGTTATTGCCGGGCAGTTTACACCAGGCATGGCTCTGGGCTTTGCCTCACAAGGCACAGAAAGTAGGCAGTTAAGTGACATGTTAGTACATATCTTATGTTCTAGAAAAAGAAGCATTTATACATTGGCTTTTAGCTGAGAATGGGAATATATTAGAATTGCCTTTCCATTGATTTAATATGTGTTGTAATGCAAGTATTATGTATTAAAAGGGACTGAGGAGTCAGCATTAAACTACCTTTAAATAGCCTGCCAAAATAACCAGCTGCAAGCAAAGCAAAGACACTTCTGTGAGGAAAGCCAAAGAGAATACCAATTTTTTAATGCAGCATACGAAAAACTTATTTTCGTATATTAAGAAGAAACACCTGATTATAACATCTTTGATATAATAAAAAAATACTACAAACTGATCAACAGTTTTATAACTTGCATGCTGAGAGCAGAGGGGAACAACGTAGAAAGAAAAACTTGTTGGGTGGTATATTGTCAGGTAATGAAAGTATTCTCATTGTAGCAGAAAAGAGTACCTCTTTGGATTGTCTTTGATCTGAATGTGACAGGTGGACTGAGAGGCCAGATTGCACCTACTCCTCACACAGTCAGTTTGCAGAGGAGACTGGTTATGCCATTAACTCTGAGATTCCCAGGCAAGCTCTCAGGTCAAAACTCCTAGATATGGAGAATTGCACAGCGCAACCCCTTTTGTTCCTGAGACCGGTGTCCGAGATTCCTCTTCAGGCTCCTGGTTGACACAGGCAATCTGGATGTGCTCCTCACAATTTCTTAAGAGCTATCAGTCTTTCCAAAATAACAATCTCAAAAACATTTCTTTTATCATTCACAAGAGTCTGATCATCATTACTGCAAGGCTTTGGAAAATCCTTCCCATCTTCTCTCTTTGGAAGTCCTTTCTTGCCCTTTGTAATGACTGGCATCCTGCTAAGAGAGCAGTCATTCTCATGAGTGGAATTAATACACGCCAAGGCTCATCATGTTCATCAGCAATAAACCCCAGAGCAGTCCCTGTGCAGAGGAGCCACCAGGCAGGCTGTCCCCCAGCTGGGCTGCCCCAGCAGCTGAGGACACAAGAGTTGCCAGACACCAAACCCCAGTGTTTAATTCTTCAAGCAAATGATTCATTAGGCTGTTGAAGCTGAGTAGCCTGGGAAACCAATTAAGAAATTACTGTTAACGTTCTGTGTAGAAACAGTCTTGAGAACTGTCATCATTATTCCTTCTGTGGAATAACAGAAATGAATATCTCAAGTATTAGTAGTCCACATATCCTAGAACTGGCAAAGAAGTTTTGAAACTTGCATCTGTTCTACCAGAAGATTGTACACAGTCAGATTTTTCTGATGTTTTGTTTTCAATGAATCAGCATTTTTAGGTGAAAAGAAATATCATCAGTTATTTTTCAGCCCTTTCCTCCGTTGCTTTTGCCAGTGACTCTTTGACATGAAAGAGACAGCAGATGAAGGAGATGAATCAAATACTAATATTTTTGTTTATATAAAGAAAAGTGCTTTTTTTTTCCTATGAAGAAAACAAATTCTTGGTGGATGAAGTCTAGAAATCATGTTTCAAGTTCTTTTCAAATAAATGTACCACAGTTCCGTGCTCTGTTACACCAGATGTAGAAGGGAAATCAAGAATGAAACTAGAGCAGCTGTTGACATATAGAGGTAAATATAAATACTGATACTCCAAATCAGCAAAGAACAGATAGGTCTATGAAAGAACAAAGGAGTCATATAAATTTAGACAGAGTTGATTTGATGACATTTTGAAGAAGGGACTGTCAAATTAAAAGGAAACATTTTATGGAGGTATCCATGAGGCACAGGACTGCAAACACACAGAGAGAATGGAGTCCAAACATGGATAGAAATTCCTCACAATAGAGGTGGTAGAGAAGTAAACGCATTTTGACAGAAATAAATATTATTTTGGATCAGCCGAGCCTGGGTGTTCCTCAGAGGGCAGTAAAAGTGGAAATAGAAAGTTCGGTGACAGGAAATGGACACAGTGGTGGGCAGTGCCAAGGTACAGCAAGTTCTCTGCTCTCACAACACATTCGGGACCCAAAAGCTTTTCTTCAATTTCAATTGTTGGAAGAGTCTGCCTGCTGAGGAAAGGTATATGCCAACAGAGATATAAGTAACAAGTACTTGCTGCCTGGCCGTCTGTCTATTTGGAATCTTCTAATACAGTGCTGGCAGTAAATGGCTGAAGTAATGACACCAATCTCCTTTGAGCTCAATTCTTATTTAAATTGTTGATGGAGTTCAAGATGCTTTGAAAATTTGTATTTTACCTACAAATCTTGTTCATATTCTGTGTATAAAGACTCCAAATCCATTGCTTTCATTGTTTAAAAGGGCTTTTCTTTTGTTCAATCATCTAATAATTATTGTTCGTGTAATGCATAACATACATTTGCCAGAAAGACCTAAACTGCATGAAAAATTTTGAAGGATTTCCCTCAAATCATGCGCACAAGCCATCCTGAACAACGTGCCTCTTGCAAGAGTGGCTGTCTCTTGAGCTGCTTAAGCTGTGTTTCATGTGTTCTGAGCCCTGCTTTCCAGACCGCAGAGGGTTTATGTGGAATGCTGCACTAAGTCTCGTTGCTAAAGGAGTGCTCTTCCTAGGTCTTTACACTTTTCAAAGACACTAGGTATTCATCAGATATTCCTACATCCCCCAAAGGCACTCTCTACTGTCATCCTGCATTTTGTTAGGTTGTTTGGGTTTTTTTTCCTGCAGCCCAACTGCTTAAGGAAAGATTCCATCGGCCTTGGAAATAGGTTTTAGAAAGAGTTTCTAGAAAAAAAAAAAAGATTGTGACAAATGTACGTGCAGCTTGGATCTTTTATACTGGAGAAAATTAGAGTTCTGTAAAGCTTTAGTATCAGTAACTATTAACACACTTGATCTTACAAGCCTCTCTCAGTGATCAGATAGAATACAACAAAGAAGGTTCCAGGCTGAGTGAGGCAAACAGTATTTGTTCTGCTTATGACGAAGGGATTTCAGACCATGAGCACGCTCCAGGGAACATGTACTCCAGCACCATCCTTTGAGAAGCAGCACAGTGATGCTACTGTCCAACTCTCCTGCATCAAATATTGTAGCTGCAGTAGGAGGAGAAGATGAAATTCAGGTTCGCTGAATAAACAGAAAATGAAATTCAGATTTTCTGTGTTTTGTCTGAAGATCCAGATGGTGTCCAGAGGTTCTTCTAAACTTTTGTCAGCATTACCAATCATGTTATGTCCCTATAGTCTCTTGAACCCTGTACTGTTTTCTAGGCAGAGAAGCAACACTATGCAGACAGAGAATTTTCTGAGGAAGGGCTGTCCTCAAGTGTGTCACCTCAGCTTCTTCATTCTCCTCCCTCTGAGCATCCCCAACAGTGCCCTGCTGTGTCTGGGCATGAAGAGCAGCTTTATGATGTAGCTGAGGGTGCATCTTCTAGTGGTGAGGCTCAACCTGCTCCACAAAATACTTTTTGGCAGTGGCCTGTGAAGTGGCAGTTGCCAATATCAGCCCCACAAGCTCCACCCCAACACAGTGATTCCCAACCAGCGACAGTGATATGAGGAGATCTCTGGAGTTGTCTTTCTGGAATGTGCAAGTAGCTTGGCTATACAAAGATGTTTCTGCAGATCAAAAATACAAAGAAATTCAGTGAGAACAAAGACACTTTTCTGTCTGGTTTGTTAAGTTCAGGACCGCTGAATAGCTTGTTTAAAGTGACGTCTGTAAATGTGAAATCCTCAGCCAGAAAATGGCACAGGGATGCTTTTCACAGAAGACATAGAATGTAGTCTAGAGTACTTAGTGTAAAGTATGCAATTTTTTTCTTTCTCTCTTTCAAATTTAGAAGACTTCCATGTAATTTCAAAAGACTGAGAGAGATCCCTTTAGTATAAAGAACTTTTTAAATTTCTTGGCCAGGGTATCTAATTTTTCTGATTTCCATTATACTCAGGTCCTTATTATACTCATTAAACTAATAGGCATTCGGTTACATTCACATGTGTAGGTGAAGTAGAGTTTGGTCTCTTAAAAATGTAGGTTAAATTTAAAGTAACTAAGCTGGATATTTGGCATAATGGAAAGTACTTGGCTAATGTAATTTTAACTCCAATTTGTTTCAAAGCCCCAGATTTGGTCAGTGCTTTTTTTTTGAGAGTTTACTGGACACGAAAACATCTAATCTTTTTCTTCTGATACAGTGAGAAGAAAATTCTCCCATTTAGTTTTAGGGGGTTTGTGATGGCCAGTTAGGATACTTGCTTTTATTTTTATTTTTTTTTGTAAATTAAAAGTAAAGGGTAGATCTTCCTAAAAACTCTAAAGACAAAGCACAAAACCTACAGAAAAAATTAACTGATGAAGTGGCATAAAAGGCTTTAGAGAATAGACAAGAGTAAGTGCAGAAGGGAAGACAAATGAAACATAAAATAAAATACAAGTAATGTTTATCAAAGGGAGTTAGTACTAGCATGAGATGATACCTTACTGAGCAAAAGGAAGAAAATGTCTTTCTATACAAAGAAAAGTAATGAGATTTGTTCTAGATAGCTGTCAGTAATGTGTTTGATACATTGCCTTAGAAATTGCTAGTTGAATTGATAGAGCTTAATGAAACATCTATTTGGTAAAAATGTGATTAAATAAGCCTGACTAATAATGCTGATGTATAAGCAGGAGAAAAAAAGGAAATAGCAGTAAAGTTCCTCAGAGCTCAGGCTGGGGTCCTGTTTTCTCCCATTTAGTAATTATTTTCATTTTTGACTAAACAAAATTTGCTGCTGATTCAGGGTTCTGTCAGTAGTAAGCAGTATCCAGGTAATCCTACAGAACTGGATCACCTGAAAAATGAAGTCCTAAAAAGTAGTTGGAAATTTAATAAAGCAAGATGGAAGGTCATGTGCTAAGAACAACAAACAAATGTTACCACCATAAGCTAAAGGGCAATAGCAGGAAGTCCTGTGTATGCAACTCAGTGTGTGGCGAATATGAGTATTAATGTGACATGGCTCTGAAAAATAAATGTGATCTCAGGACACGTGGGACAGAGACTTTTGTTGTAGAGTTGAAAAGCAATGTATGAGGCCAGGTAACACACAGAGCCCTGGTCAGGTCTTATCCAGAGAACTGCATATAAATTTAGCAATCTGCAATCAAGAAAGATGAATTCAGCAGATAAAGAACATGTTAATGAAGGCCTAAGGATTTTAGAGAATGTTTGGTTCAATTGCCTGTGAAAATGTAAACTGAGATGAAATATGTCATCAGGAAAGGTACTATGTAGACTAAAGGAAATTTGGCAGAAAATAGGGTGGATTAATCTAGGTGAGAGTAAATGTGCAGATTCATATCCAGGTGGCTGTTCTGGACAAATATTTTAACAGTGATGGCAAAGAATTTTGGTTTTTTTCAAGATAGAACATGATCAGCCAGTTGAAAGGATTTTGTGCTGTGGCTCTGTGCACAAACAGTAGACTGTGATTTTCTATAGGTCTTTTCCAAGCCCCTGTCCTACTTTGTCATAAATACTCCTTCTCCAAATTTTCTGTCGAAATCACTGTTCTAAAGAAAATCGATTGCTGGAATTTTTTTTCTGTTTACACAGAAAAAGAAGTTTTCTATACAGAGTACACACCTTTGGGGAAAATTCTATTTTTCATCAAAAATCTGACTATTTTTGCCAGAAATACAAGTACTTAGCTTTTGGATAAATATTTCCATTTGGGGCTTTTCAAAACAACCATAAATTTTGCTAGAGGGGAAACAGAAGTCACTAGTAGGCTCTACTTTCTGAAATTTTTTGTTCAATGGAACCTTTTCTTGGAAAAGAGAAGATTTTAGGCAAATTTGAAAAAACTGCATCTGGATTCTGAATTTTTGGTAATCTGGGAGTATTTGCATCAGGAAACCTGTACTGGTCTCTTCTCCAGAATTAGGGGAAAATGAAACATTTAGATTTGTACTAAAGGATGACTGAAAAAAGAGATTAAAAATCCCAGCTATCACTAGTCTTGGTAAAGGGAGAGGGAGAGAATTGCTTTTATGTAGTCTAAAGATTAGGCACTAGTTTTGCATTATTTGAATCTTGGAGTAGAGCCAAGGAAACATATAGTGAATTTTTAGTCAAAGTAAGTTGCAGTTCAAGGTTGTTTCAATTGTCAAGTTTTTGTATCTTTAGGATAGAATATTGTTTACACTGTGGTGGGGTTTTTTGACACTTCAAGAAGACTGAAATGCCTTTGAAATTACGAACATCATTCTGCCAAAAATTTTGACTAACCATGAGTCTCATGGATATAAATAAAGCAACAATTTTAGAATGAGGAGAGATGATATTTCAGTGTAGTTATCAATATGAGGTTTCGTTTCTGTTGTTTAGCTCAAGCCTACCCAAGAGATATGAAAGGAAAAATGTCATCATTGATGTAATCGAACTATTAAACACTCTAAAATTACTGTCTCCGTTAAGAGAAAAAATCATCAGATAGCAAAGTAACAGCACTGTAAGTGAAGCCTAATTGTCCAGTGCAATGTGATCTGGATGACACTGATCAGTAAAGGATTACTGGAGCTTGTATGAAGAATTTTCCCATGTGACAGGAGGGTAAAAGAAATACATATTGACAAAACAAGCCCTTGTAATCTGCAGGAATGATCCGTAGACAGAATCAGTACCACCCACTTCAGGTCCCAAGTGAAACAGAAAACACTTGAGAGACAGGAAAAGGCAGGGCAGTCGTGCTATGGGCTGCCAGCATCAGTGGGGGAAGACAGATGGGCATTCAGGTAAGCAGGTTTCTCTCTGGAAAATGCAGTATTCGGAGCAGACATGTGCTCTGTCCTTCTCTAGATTACACCTTTGGTACTGTGTCTTGGATTGAGATGAGCTACCTGGTTTGAAAGTTGTTAGAAAGAGTGGGATAGAAAATGAGAGCCAGACCCATAGTGGCAGAGTGGCCCATCTCCAAGGGGACACAGTGGGGATGTCACTGAGCAGAGAGCCTGGTGGATTGGACAGCCAGGAGTTGTGTGCTCACACCTCTCAGGCTTACATAACTCTGGATGCCTACATTTCCCACTTTCTGGAAAAGTGCATGTATTGCTGAGGTATTACACAGAATATAGGTATTAACTTTGTCTCTGAAAAGATGAAATAAAGTGCTTGTAGGCCCTAGGTGCTTGAATTTGCTGGAAAATGGGTGTCCATGGACCAGATCTTGCCCCATATTTCCTCAATTGTTCTTTAACAAGTGCTAACTAAACCCTGAGAATGTAATTCTGAAATCTCTTTAGCTCTGGTCCAAGGGAGGTGTTGAGGGTCCTTGGGTTTGTGCAGCTGCACTGGATATTGAGAAAGCTCCTCAGACCAGAATCATGGATCCCTCAAGAAAAACTTGAGTATTACCTTAGTCCTTCATTTGTGGCCCAGCCCTGTTCACCTTGAGATCAATGTCAATAGTCCCATTGGCTTCAGTCAGGAACAAAATCAACCATTTGGCAGCGAAACCACGTAAATTGTAAACTTTCAAAAAATAGTCAAATCTAAAATGTCTATAAATCATACTGCTTTTTTTGAGGTGAGCACATAGCTGGCTGGGCTTATGATCACCAGAGGAATGATGGCACAGACCCTTCCTTTTTTAAGTATCCTACATCAGCTATAGTGTGGGACATCTCATGTACTGAGGAATGACATGCACTCAATATGCCAGTAATTAGCTAACTCAGTCTCCACAATTGAAATGCCAGTATAACTTTTCCCCAGTTGCAATGCTATTTTGGACTGAGAACTTAGAAACTGATTCTAGAAGTAATTTCCCTGCTTTAATATATATTGTTTTAATGGAATTGTGCAGAATGATTAGTGAGAGACAAATGTCAAAACACCAGACAGAAACTGACTCACCAGTCATAGGATTTAATATTAAGGTCAGGCTATGGAAATAACAACGGCGCTCAGTCTTTATTATCTTGTGCCTTATGCAGTGATTTACATTGGAGCAAAATGACTGGAGTGGATATAATGTGCTAATTTTCCAAATTTGGTGGTATTTTACATATTCCTTCCACACTTGTTAGCGATGACACAGGGCACAAAGCAGTCAAAACGAGACGAGCACAAAAAAAAAGGAACAAGCTCAGAATGTCCTAGAAGATTATTATGAGCAATTGTCTGTGGGGATTTAAAGGTTTAGTCTTTTTTTCTCTTTAGGCAGGATTGAAATGTTGACATTCTGTCCAAACAAAGCATAGCAAGAGCACACACAGTGCACGCTTTCCCCTGCTAGTCATTCCACTTTCCCCTGCTTTTTCTTAATGCATTTGCATGTGCCAATTTGTAACAAACCTTTAATGTTGATGCTTTTTATTTGAAAAACAGCTTTCATCACAGAGCTTTGATTGCATGGACTGGTCTGTGGTAAATGAGCTTCAAATTATATTATGCTTGAGCTAACTGCATCTGCTCACTGTAACTATCTCAGTCCACAGTGGCACAGGAAGACACGAAAGGTTGTCAGGTCAAATGTCAATACCAGCTTTCATGCAGTACTAAACTTATATGTTTAAGTACTTGATACTCTGTCTCTATTCCTGAAACAGCTCCAATTTCTCACACTGCATAAGACCTTGTAAGTTCTGTCCCTTCACTGCTAATGGTCACCCTGCACTGCTGGTTTGTGTTTCAGTTGTACTATGGTGGTGAACTACAGGCTTCAAAGTGTCATCTACTCATGTTCTCAGTTTTTGTTGTGTTTGACTGTCTCAGTGCTGATTGTCATGTGGCCTTTCTGCATTGCTGTCTATCCTCCTTGTACTGGCTGGACACTAGATAACATTAGCAGCAATTTCACTCTTTTTTTCCTCAACACCTTCTTAAGGTCATTTTCCAACTCTCCTTCCTCAAGCCATGATGATAACTTACCTTGGGAGTGCAGTGTTTGGTGAATCTACGAATTTTAGGATAGCCAGTGGCCATGATTTTGACTGCAGTAGCCACGGCAAATTCAGTGCTACTTCATGTTGAATATATTGTTCATAGAGGTCACTTACCTAGCTGAATTTGAAACTAAGAGCCTTTCAGTTATTTCTGAATTAGGTTTTCTGAAAATTAATGGTATGTTTTTATATTCTCTTGTAGATACTCTGATATACGAAGGGCTTGCCATTCTGCCAAGGGCTGAGTGCACTGATTATGTTAATGCAGAAGAAGAAAGATGCAGATGTGACACTGCAGCAATGATGCATAAGGGGAAAACCAAATTCATGGAGGTAATACAAATTTGAAGAAACAGTTGATCATGGAATGATCCAATCCAATAAATGTTCACAGAATGATAAAGTATGGAAAGGTCTATAGGATGATACTCAACAGTCTGTCACTTTCTCTGGAGTGTGATGCCCCTGAGCCTCTGGGTTAAAGAATAAATGATGTCTCTGTGTAAGGCCTAAATATTGGTGTAATTTTCAAATGTGGTAGAAGATACATAAACAAGAATGCCACACCTCTTAGTTTCAAAACCAAGAATTACATAAAGGGGAGGAAGCTCAGTTAAAGGGATGGTCAAAGGGTAAAGCCCAGGCAAGCAGCAGAGGCTCTTCAAAGACACAATATGGGAATTCAGGCCACCTGAATCCCATATAAGAAAGAGAAAAAGAAATCCAGCATGAACAGAAGAGTAGAAAAGGTTATTAGAGGCAAGAACCTTCAAAAGCTGAAAGTGTGCCCGAACGAAAATAACCAGAAAAATCATAAAACTCTATATAATAGATATGAAAAAGCAAAGCAGGACAGGAGATGAACTTCTAAATGACACCAGTACTAATAAAGTCTTTCTCAAACACATCAGAAGCAGCAAGCCTGCTGGAGCATCAGTATAGCAAATAAGGGATCAAGATGCATCAACATTTTAAAAAATATAAGCCTTAGAAAAAAACTCAAATGGATTTATTCCACCTGTGAGCACAGTGAGGGAGTGAGTATAGACAGCTCACCATGGCAGAACCTGGATCATAAATGACGTTTCAGGAAAATCTGTCTCTAGTCAAGGTTTTGGTAGAAGTTTATGGAATAAAGAGACAAGAAGAACAGTAACTACCAGATCTGGCAATACTCCCAAAGGATCTTGATGAATTTCCAAGCAAAAGAACAGAGCTGCTAACTGAGCTGCTAATAGTGCATGATGTTTCACTTAAATCTTTGGTGCAGAAGGCTGGCAGTGAGATAATATGATAGAAACTTTTAAATGGTATTCCAGGGGATGAGTATGGATGTCATGAAGATGAATAATGAAAGTTTACTGATACTCTCAATACAAATATTAGTTAGGACAAGAAATTAAACTACCAAGTTACCTTTTTCACACAATGCACAGATGATGTTTATGTTTTATGCATTCCAGAGGATAACATAACATGTTTATGTTATATTTTATGTTTTCCAGAGGATGCTGGTTGCTAAAAATTTATACAGGATAGAAATTGAACAAATTAATGGAGGGAAAGCCCACAGAGGATTAAGTATGAAGATATTACTATGGGCTTAGGAAATATTTTAAATGCAAATCACTGGATTCTGGGAGAATACTCATCAAAAACCAACTGTCTTTGTCCCATTTTAACACTCTTCTGTGCATATTTGCTGTTTATTGCTGTCAGAGACAATGTGTTGGGTTAGTATGGAGTCCTGATGGTGTTAGCTTTTGTGTTCCAGTGGTTTTTAGAAGCAAATGAATTTCTGCTAGTTGTTTTGCAGGTAATTAACAGGAAGAGAGAAGATGCCTTCTCCAGAATCATTCTCAATAACCTGTAACTTAAAGGATTTGAGATTAGAAGTTACTCCCTGGAAAATGAACAAATAGGGCAAATAATCTCTGTTTATTTAACTCTTCTTCATCTCTACCCAAAATATGTGAGAAGAAACTGAAAGATAAAGAAATAACAGGAAAAGGGCAGACAGCATAAAAATTCTGCCTTTTAGTTGTTTTTTTTTTATTCCACACTGGTTTTAGTTTTAGCTTGTCCTTTTGATTTCCATACACTTTGAGTAACTGTATTAGTTAGTCACACACATTAGTCAATACTAGTTTAAAGTGCAAGTTTATTTCTTGCTGACAGACAAAATTATTAATATTTTTATGGTAATATATTTGTCATCCTAAGTTTGCATAAGCACTTTTTGTGTCCACTTAATCGTAAGGAAATGGAAAACTGAAATCGTACCAACCTTAAAGAGTTTATTAAAGGGCAGAAACAGCAACTAGAAATATGTATTTGCCAAGTCTGTTGTACACTGTGTTCCCATACTAGCAGGCACAGAAAGATCTATTTTGATTGATGTTTTATTTGGCATAGAAATTTTCTCTTACACCACTTATTCCATAAATTAATCAGGTACGCCATACCTCATACAGTCTATGAGTCCCCTCATCCTAGAAGTTTAAAATAATATTCACAACTGGAGCTCCAAAGAATTGCAGCATACCTGGAATGACCCACAGTATTTCTCTACTCTCCCCCAAAAATTTGCATTAGCAACCAATTACTGCAGCATGGCTGGCCTGTCTCAGAGGCTGAACTGAAAGATCTTCGAGGATGGTCTTTATTAGCTCTTGGCAGCGCAAATGTGATATTTCTGTGGTATATCATGTTTTCCTAAACCAAACAAATGCAAGGAATGTCCATTTAACACAACTCCTTACACGGGCTGAACATTACAAGGTGATGGAACAGAAAGTAGCCAGAATGTACAAAAAGAGACAACACACCTCTCTAAAGGCAAATCAATATCCGGTTTTTCAGAGGGCCATGAGGAAGAAAAGGATGATACTCTCAGGTATAATGCAACAAGTAAAAGCATGCTTAGGAGAAAAAGGCTTCCTCACAACTCAAGTATAGAGCACACAGGAGAGAATTACTTTTGCAGACACTGTTAAGACTGAAAAACCTCCTGAAGGGAGCTGTCCTCATATGAATGTCATTGGTGATTTTGGACAGTTGGTGACCATCATCCTGGAAGAGCTTCTTGTTGATGCTTTTATCAGTGATAGGGAAGCAACTGATTCAAGCAACACCAATCAGTAATTTGGGAGCATGTAGTTTTCTGCAGTGCTGGGTAAGTAACTGCATAGAAAGAATCAATTGCTTCCATGTTGGTGTGGGATCATGGGATACTTTTTCATGGACTTTAACGTTGCTTGGGAGTTTGAGCTGGTAGGGCTGTGGCAGCGAAGTAGAGGTAGGGTGTCTTGGTAAAAGCTCTGAGCACACAGAAAGGACTATTTACTTCCTTGAATGTCGTGAGATATGTGGATATCATGACAGTCTGGCTGGCTTTGACAGTCTTATTTCTAAAGACTATCCAGATCTCTCTCACAGTTAATTTTTTTTTTTTTTTTGGAATTAAGAAAAATACGGCAGAACCTAAGTTTAAAAAATGTTGGCCAAGGAATAGCCAAAAGGAAAGTTTTAAATGGAAACAATCCCAAAAGCCCCGAAATCTATTGCTAATGGACAAAAGAAACATATTTTTCAGAAAATTCTGGGCTCAGTCTTGGTACTTGCAGACTACCAGAATGAGAAGAGTTGCCAGCTCCTGCTCATTTTTCTGGAAGATTCTAATTTCCAAAAGCGTGCATCAATGTGTTGCAAGACTTTGTTCTGCTGGGTGAAGGCTAACCAGCCTTAACACCACAAGGCAGGATTGAGTCCCAATACAAATGCTCAAACTGTTTAATTACCTCCAAATATTTATATTTAAAAGTGTATTTCAGTAAAAAAATGTGTATTGTTTAGTAACATTTTCTCTGGAATTGCCCAGAAAGAGGAATATGAAGAGAAAAATCATTTCCTGCAAGGTCGGTATTGCCGAGATGAATACATATCCTTGTTTATTATTTCTGTTTCCAACTGCTTCATTCCTCTGTAATAACTTTCTCTGGGAGATAAATCTAATCTCCAAATCCTTCCTACTGAATTGTAAACAAATCAGATAAAACAGCTATAAGCTAGTTTCATTCATAAGCAGAAAATAGAGATTTTAAAACATATAATCGAGTATCAGGCCAAAGAAAATTAAATACATTCCTGAATGCTAGCACAGGTCTTTGTTTCCAATTCCTCATTCCAGATGAAGTGAATTAGCCCAGATTTTCTGTTTGAAGGCTTTGCTAATGATGCTTGATTATGGGACCAAATATTGGACATTGGATGGCTTTCATGTCTTTCTACCTGATCTGCACTCACCAGCTTTAAATGAAGTTCTGCCAGAATGAGTATTGCAAACATTTCAAATGTTCCTCAGAAATGGCTTTCCTGAGCTCAGTCTGTGGGCTGGGGGTTGAATTTTACTTTCCTGAGCCTGAAGACATTTGGTCTTCTCTTGGAAAATGAAGAGACTCTCTTCTTAAAATTTCCTTGAGATTGAATTGCAGCACCTGCTCAGAATACTGAGGGAAGTTTGAACCAATAAAGTTACCGGTTTCCAAAAATGCCAGGATCACAGAAAATACACCATTCCTCTGTTTTTTGGTGTTGTTTTTCTTTTTTTTTTTTTTTTTATGTTTTAATTGCTAATCAAGCAAAAACTAAAATTTCTTTCACCAGTTCCCAAAATGAGGTTTTGGTATCTCTCATGAACTGCCTTTGACTTCTACACTCCATAATATATGCACAAGCACACATGTGAATAAACTTGGTATATAAGATATCCTTCACTTTTCTCCCCAGCTAGTAAAATATCTTCTTCCAATTCCTGCCCCCAAATGCATAAAAATATTAAAACCAGTTGTATTAAAATAACTGGATTAAAAAGATGGCAGAAACTTTTTGAAATGCTGTCAACATAATTTTGATTAAGATTATTTCAGTTTCACAGGCTGACCTCAAAATAATAATAGAAAGCTCCAATTCCTATACTATTACCCTGAAATTTTAATTGCACTCATATTTCTGTAAATATTTCTTTACAATATTTTTCATTCACTAGACATGGAGAGAAATGTCTGTTTATTTATAGACTGTAATGCATATGTCAGCTGAGGTCTCAGCCATTTAAGAGGAAAACTTCTCATGTCTTATGAACTCATACTAAGATTTAAGATAAAGGGGTTTATTGGACATACTTTGCAAATTTGAAGCCCTGTCTTAAAGGTGGTCTGCAAAAATTGTATCTGGTTTTCTAAAGCCGTGAGCCCTTTATGATGACACTGCTGGCATGTATGTGCTGTCTATCATCTGTAAAAAAGTGGTATTTGAGGAGAAGACTGTTGAGGAGGTATCATTTGGTTTGGGGTTATTTTTCCCTGTTAGCTTAAACCTCAATAAATATCAGTTTTGTTTAATCATTATTTTGAAAAATAAGGATGTCATCTGTTAACACCTTTTTTTCAGATGTGATGCCAAGTATTTTCCAAAAGGCCTCCTGAATTTTAGTAACAAAACCTAAAGAGCTGTGAAAACCCAGAACATTTTCGTCAGGATGAGAGACAATTCTTTCTGTTCTGAATACCTCCAGTTTCACTGCCTTTGAACTCAGGATGTCACTTCTGATGTACAATATGTCACTATTCTACTAATCTTTTCAGACAGACTTACAGTCTGCTCATATTATAATAAAAGGAATACACCTCTTAGCTGCAACCTCATTAAAACTCATATTATTGAGAGAGGAAACTTTGTTGTAGCTTGTGTTATCCACCAAAGAAAATCATAAAAGAAGAGCTGAGGTTTTCCAGAAGTATCTAACACATTTGATTCAGCTGCTTAAAAACTTGTCACCAAAACTGGCCACAAAATTTTCCAAAGTACAAAACTTTTGTTCTAGACATCTATAATCTCCTAGAATCCTAAAATCCAAATAAGATCAACCAGGAAAAAAAGTAATTGCTGGAGCAATGGAAGAGAACAGCATTTTAAAGGATGTGTGTTTAGCTTTAAATGAGAACTTTGGTGAAGGGTGCTCACATGGAAGGAAAATCTTGATGGAGGAATGCTTTTATCAGTGCCTAATAGGGTAAAGTTCTCACTTGCATTTTTCCCATGGTTAGAATATTTCTAACATTTCTGTATTCCATGAATTCTGTGCTTGTTCTGAATTCCATGAAGAAGAACTCACTTCTTCATAGCAAGGCCAGAACTACTACTACATTCTTCTCTGGGGATGTATAAACTGATAGAATTGTTCCCTTTTTTTATTTAGCCATTTTCATAAAATTTCTGGCAACTTAGTATCTGTTTTTCTGCAATAATAGGATAGTCTGGCTTTTTGGGGGTTGTACCTGAATGCAGAAAACTCTCCTTGTTAGATGATACTACATATAAATATCCACTGTAAACAAAGGAAAAATCGAATTTGACAAAAATACTATTCTAGATATAGCTTTTTTAAGCAAAAAAATTATTTTTACCATTCTAAGAATATATCCTCAAATCTAGCTTTATTTTAAGCATCATCCTTAGTTATATGATCCTATATACTGGCAATGGTAGTGACTTAAAATCTCCATAGCCTTTGCTTTCAGAGCTCAGCTGATATTCCTGTTTTCAGAGAGGGGGAGACATACCCAAAAAAAAGAATAAACTAGTAGAATATCAATAAAATAAAGAAAAATAGTAAAATATTACCTATTATATCCAGTTTTCTATATTTTACTATGTTTCTGTTTTTCCTATGATTTTGAATATATTTTGAAAACATAAATATATTTTTTTCATATATATTTTGACATTAGGAAATATTTTGGGTTTGGTAGAGTCATTATATTGACAACCAGACATGGATTATTTTGAGATTGATTACTTCCCCTTTTTCTCTAATGACCTGCTATGCTTCTTTTGAGAAGAATAAAGACAATATTGCACTTTGGAAATTGCAATTCAACCACATAACCTAGCTCATGGAAAAGAATGAAAACAAAATGTATTTTTAATGCATTTCCCAAGCACTAAAGCTGCAAAGCTAAGGATTCAAAAGTTTCAGAAGGGAAGACTAAAGGTTGCCTGTAACTTTCTATTGGCCTTCTGGGTGTGTGCATTACAATTCAGACCTTCATTACACAATTATATTTTTCCCCCAGTTATCTATCCCTCATTCAGTTCATGTACATAGAATAATTTCTTTTATTTTATTTGGTATGTGACCTTAGACATCTTACTTAATCATGCTATCCAAACCCTCCTTAGAGCAGAGGTTTGTCAATTTTCTCGATGGCTGTTCTGCTGTGCTCAGTGTCAGAGTATTTGGATACTTCACAAATGGAATGGATTAATTTTCACAGTACCCAGAAGAGGTGGTACATTATTACCTCTTTGTAGGGACCTAGAGATGAAGATCAAAAGGTGACTACCTAATTTTGTGTTCCAAGCCAAAATACCTGCAGCCTAATTGTTTAGGACTTCCTATGGTACTTTCTGGCAACCTACAAACTGCAATTCTGAGATACTTTGGTGAGAGTGCTTCAGCCAGTCCCAATGAAATCAGCATCGAACGTCAGGCAGAAACTCTCAGGAGGGCACCTATCTCACTGGCATTCTGCAAGGACTTTCCAGTGCCTACCCTGTCATCCCCACACTGCCCAGCCTGGGACCTGCTCTCCTGCCTGGCACAGCAGTGCAGCCTCCTGCCTTGGACCTGATCAGTCAGATTTGGTGGGAGAGAGGGAAGCCAGACTGAATTCCAGCCTCTGTGGTGCCACTTAATTCCACTGTACCTCCAAGGGCCTGTCTGCCCCTACGGACTACTGCAAGAGGGGAACTTCCTCTGTGGTCTCACCTTTTTTGAGGGATAGCATAGAGAGAACTTCTTTGATATCCTAGCCTTCAGGCCAGGCCTGCCAACACACCTCAGGTATGTCATCTTCTTGGGAGTGAATGCCACATCCTGCAGGAAGCCTTCATGCCTGGCTAAAGCAAAAAACCACATCAGAACCCCACAGGGTCCCCCAGTGAGAGCAGCTGGGCGACCTTCCACGGCTTTTTGTGAATGTGGGAGGTCTCTGGGAGATAAACCATTACTACACTAGCCAGGACACAGCACTTCTGATCTCCCCAGAGAGTGTAGAAAAAGGTGCCCTGATAACCATCTTTAAATATTAATTGAGGCCTTTGCTTCTACCAGAAAAACACTTTCCTCTTTTACCTAAGAAAACAAAACAAACAAGACACCAAATCCTATCTCAAGCCTCCCTTTCCTTGTAGTTCAGCCTTCAGCTCAAAACAAGGGCTTATTTTATCCCATGGAACTGAATGAGTAGAAAATGACCAGGCAGCCCACTCTTGATTAGGAAAATAACCAAATGAACTCCAGCACATCCATACCTCCAGCATGCAACAGCCTTGTCCCCCAGGTTGTTCTACACATACAAACTCTTGATTGTTGTCATCATTCAGCCTTCATAGCTCTGGTGTCAAGTTGTGGCAGATGAGGAAGATCTTGGGCCTAAATGTTCCTGTGATAAATATAACAAAGGTTCCCAAGGTGATTCGTACACCTTGTTATCAGAATGTAAGCACTGAAATAGAGAAGAAACCAGTTTAAACTTCATATAAAGAAATGGTCTTTCCTTCTCTGGTGTTGTGAAGTCCCAGGACAGAGCTAACTGTGATAATAATTTTAGGAGGAGCAAAGGAAGAAAAGTTTTTGGGTGGAGAAGTAAAAACAGCCAGGTTTTGACCAGTGCCAAAGGAAAGGAGAAAGGAGAAATCCTCACCCTCACCTCGACCCTATTGTCTGTGTCTGTAGTGCTCTGGAGCCACCACAGGTGTCTGGGGGAGTGCTCCCACCAGCCTGGAAAATGGCTCTGGGTGGGCAGGAGAGGCAGAGATTTGGGTCTCCTAGACCTCAGCAAAACACTTGTGCATATGACATTTTTTTTCTCATTTTATTGTGTTTCTTATCTTTTGAATGGCTGAATTTTCAACCATTACACTACTTAAATTAGCTTTGGATGTCATGTCAATTTCTGAAAATGGTAAATTAACATCAGTTAGCATTATTCCTCTTAATATGGTTGAAGTGTGTGTCATGGATTTCACCATGCTCTTCTGTAATGTGTCCAGGATTTCTGGTTTCACTAATTATGCATTATTTTTGTATTATAGCCTGAATATTTTGCCCTGTTTCTTCTATTTCTTTCTTATTTGCTTCATGCAGATTCTCTCCCCTTCATTCCCTTGCCTGTACTTTTTCTTCCATACAATAGGTATATGGAGAGAACAGCAAAACCTTCTTAATGTTTTTAGAAACACCATGAAAAAAAGAGCAATTGCAAGGAACGAACAGCTCAAGCTGTGCAGGTGTGGACTGCAGCATACTGAGTGTTAATAAAATCCCAGGAGACTTACCCAGTTATTAAACACTGACAAGTTTCTATTGCTGACTGATTTTTTCAGAACTTCACGACATACACAAATGTTGGAAGATTTACTTAGGAATGAAGCCAGGATAACCCTCCAAACCACATAGGTCCCCTAATTTCATTCAGTGGAATGATTGTTTTAATGTGCAATTGTTACATGCACACTTCCTACTCCCACTCACAACCCTCCCAAGCCTGCCAAACTTTAAGAGTCATATGGATAATGCCCTTAACAATATACTTTACTTGTGATCAGCCATGGAGGGCTCAAAACACGTCTTGTATTGCTACTTCAGCCTTATCATCATGACGTTTGTGGCTTTTAGCAAGCAAACCTATTAATCTGCATTATTTCTGTACTTTTTATTAAAGTTAATAATTGCAGTTGTGTATGACAAGGAAAGTTCTGGAACCATTTCTTGGAGTTTTACAAAATAATATTAAGTGAGTTTTGAATATTTTGTGCGTACTCCTGTTTCACTGGAAATTGGCAAGTTACAGAGACTTGTGAACAGTAAGTACCTTTTTGAGGAATAATTAAATGAAACAAAGAAACTGCAGTCGAGATGTTAAGAGCTTCACAGTTATGAATAAATTTGCTCCATAAATGCTTGAATGCGTTCAGCATTTTGGAGACTGCAGTGGTGAACCCAGATTAGATGGCAGCTCAAAACAGGAGCAAAATAAGGATTTTTGTACTGAGTCTGGAAAAGCAACATCCCTAAATACTTCAAGAAAGCAATCATCTCCCCATTTCAAAGGTACTGCACAAAGCTTTCAGCCTGGCTTTGCTCTGCTTTGGTTTCATCTCTAGCTGATACTGCTGAGTATCAAACCATTGTCATCAAACCTATGCAATGTCAATGAACTCAAAGAAATTGCCAAGCACACATTTTTAATCAGTAAAAATTCCAGGCTGAATATTTCTATGCTTTATGAACAGAGAATAATAAGGTTTATAAATTTATTTAAAACTTCCCAGAGAACACTATGGTAGATATATGATTATCTAATTAATTTTGCATAATTATTTAGTGCTTTTTGAATTATATATTTTAAATGTTTTTACAAACTTAATTAGTTCACATAATCTTTCCTAATATTTTTTTAATTGAAAGCAAATTGTGTGAAAATTTTACATAAACATTGGTATGCTAATTCCTGTAAATTCCATATTAGTTTGAGGGACTAAAAATATTTTTAAATCTATAGTTAAGTCTACAAAAGCATGGCCTTAAATGTCTGGTTTCAGGCACATTCATATGGAGGAATCATGCATTTCTAACTTACCACTGTCAGTCTGGTCAATATTACTCTAGTAGTCCACTCCCTTTGACCTTGGACTTTTCCACCTCTATACTAACCCTGGATACACATATATGCCTGATGGAAGGGCTTGTTTATTTGTTTTAAGCTAATGGAATATTTGTAAGTATAGATATTAAAAAAAAAAATGTCTGTGGTGTCATGGCAGAACACAAAAGTGACAAATTGGAAATAATGTTGTATTTGTAGGCACAGTGGAGCAGCTCCAGCTCCAGGTGCCAACCAGCAGGACTTCAAGCACTTTGTCTCACTACCTGTTCCAGTCCTGAGCCCTGGAGTGAGAGTGCAGTCAGGGATGGAAGCACAGGAGGATGTAGAGGAGCAGGAGTGTGTGTTCATAGTGTCAGTGAGAAGTGGCTTTTTCCCATGAAAGCCAGCATTGTGGTTGCTTTTTATGGCCACATGACAAGCCAAGACTTCAGTCTTCACCATGGGTCCAGTAATACCAAAAAGCAGAGCTTGATTGATGGACTAAAGTTTTGAGTGAACTAATGATTTTTATGGACTAGTTCAAATAATTTTAAAGCACTTTCTGGAGCGCAGGAATGTGCCGAGATATTTCTCCAAACACAACCAAAGTGTTTTGCCTTGTTGCCTTGGTGAAAGTTTATATGAAGACGTATGCTATCTGGCCTTAAAATTTTTCTCTCACAGCCTGCCTGAAATCAAAAGAAGGGGTGTAGGAAGAAGGCAGGATGGCTAAAGGGAAGTTAATTTGATACCCTGAAGTAACATGAGACAGTTTTGTTGCAAGACTTATGTGCTTCAAGCTACAGTAATCCTTCTCAAAAAACAACAAAAAACCCCACAACAAAATAGATATATTAGACTGCTGACTGCTAGTGGTCATTGGTTGCTGTTTCATCAGTTGCATACTCTCTTCTGACAGCTAGTGTGGACTAGAAAACATTTTCCAATGCTCTGAAATATTAATGTGGAATTTATCAAAAATCGTCTGCAAAATCTCAGGGTTGTATTGTGATACTGCAAAAGAAGGCACTAGTGAACTGTGCAAATTCACAGCTAGGAGGTGTTTCTATAGAATGAAAGAGGTCAATTTAGATTAGATATTAGGGAGAAATTCTTTACTGTGAGGATGGTGAGACACAGGGTATGGTTGTCCAGAGGAGCTGTGGGTGTCCTATCCCTAGAATTGTTCCAGGCCAGGTTGGATGAGGCTTTGAAGTACCCGCTTTAGTGGAAGGTGTCCTTGTCCAGGGCAGGGTGATTGAAACTAGATGATCTCTAAGGTACTTCCAACTCAAACACTTCTATGATTCTATGATTTAAGTTTTAGGATTTAAGTTAAGAATTAACTTTTGTACAGTGATTGTGTTACGACCATAACATGGAGTCAGGAGGAGTCCAGCAACAGTCTGAAAACATCTTGGGTTTTTCTAAAGGAGAATTATGTTCACCTGTAGCTAATGTAACACTGGATGACTTTTTTCACATGAGCTGTTTATTAGCTAAAAAATATGTTTTAGAATAACCCCAACCCACTTATAATTGCAGACTGAATTCAGAGAGAAGTTTTTAATGAAAAATATTACTTATCATTCACTTATTGCACACCAGAAAAAGTTATTAGTAACTTATTTTCTATTTACATTAAGATAATCTGACCAAAACAGTGAAAGAGAAAACATCAGTTAGAATAAAAAAATACTGGAAGGAGTTGAATCCTTTGATATAGCAGTTAGGCTTTTATCCAAGGAATGGAGAACATGTATTTCCTTTTCTTCTTTAGAGATGGACATCCACCTCTCCCTCTTTCCAAGCACCTCCCTCCCCTACTCACAGCCTGCCACTAAATACTATACTAATCACAGAAATTACGTCACCAAAACACGACCACACACAAGATGTGAAGTCAGTCTTTGTCTCAGGGACAATATTGATATTTTATACTTCTTGCAGAGAAGGGCAGGAACAGGGTAGGAAATGTGGGAACCTTTTAAAAACAGTGGGGGTGCCAACCTTGGAGCTCTAAGCAAGAGTGAAGACCTAATTTCAGTTTCCGGAGCTCAGTGTCACACTTGTATTTCCATTACATCACAGTTGAGGCTGAGGCCTGATATTCAAGTGAAACATTTTGTTGATAGTTGAAAACATGTTATTTAATTTTTTTATGTTAAAGAAGGAAAGATCATAATTTTTTGTCTTTTTTATTTCCCACTGATTGCTTAATTTTATTAAAAAATAATACCAAGAAATAATTATGTTCACTGTGAACACTTATATCATTGATGTCTTTCTCACAAGAGCAGGAGAGGCAACCATAGAGTGAACTGCTTTCAGGAATAAGCAGTTGCCTTCACTTCAAGAACTGAAAAACAGTTACAAGGAACACTGAGACTGCCGCTTATATAATCTAAGGAAGATGGGAGGAAAAAGTGATGTATGCTGTAATTTTTGGCCTGAGTCTCCAGTGCTCTAATCCATATACTACTCACCAGAGTGCTTATTCCTTTGTTAGTGAAATAGCTGCAAAAGGATTTTGTCAACCAGATTAACAACATTACAAATTAGCAGCATTTGTATTACATTTGTATTTTCACAGCTCCTGTCAGAGCAAGATCATCTTATCATGCTAATAGTACAAACAAACATTTCTGATCTCTAGAGCAAACAGGCTGAATTCAGACAGAGTGAACAAATAAAATAAATTGAGAGACTGGAGAAGAGGACAGAAGGGAAAAAATGATAAGAACACTTAGTTGAATAGACCATGTACATGCATAATTGCAGCTCTATTTATAAACTAGAACTAAACATGGGATATTAATGAGGTTAGTAATCCCTGCTGGCCAGCCACAGAGCCGTTAAAGGAAGGACAATTTGTCTTTAAGGAGATTGCTCCTGCACCCCACTGTGTGGTTGACTGGTATTTTATAAATGCCATAGAGTTTATGCAGCTTCCTAATTCTGCTGGCCTTACCTTCTTGAGCCAGCTATGCAAGCATAAAATTCCTCTTATGCAAGGATAAAATAACTCCTATGGCTATATATACTGTTTAATGTTCTTTAACACTTACAGCAAATGAAGTCCTTTCCCACTCCATACTCTACATGGAGACCATTTGACATGTCAGCATAGAACAAATAAATTATAGGTTTTTTCTTTTTACTTTCAGGACTTTTCATAATTTCTGCTTTAGTAGTAATAAAAAGCTGTTATAATAAGATGTTATGTTACATAGAACCATAGAATGGTTTGGGTTGGAAGGAACTTTAAGGATCATCCACTTCCAACATCCCTGCTATTGACAGGGACACTTTCCTCTAGACCAGGTTGCTCAGAGCTCCATCCAATCTGGCCTTGAACACCTCCAGGAATGGGGCATCCCCAATCTCATCATCTTTACAGTAAATTGTTTTTTCCAAATATCTAATCTAAACCTACTTTCTTTTAGTTTGCATGCACTCTCCTTGTCCTGTCACCACATAACCTTGTAAAAAGTCCCTCTCCAGCTTTCTTGCAGGATCATCTTGGGTATTGGAAGGTCACAATTAAATTATCCTGAAATATTCTCTTCTCCAGGCTGAACAACTCCAATCCTCTGAGCCTTTCCTTGTAGGAGAAGTGCTCCTCCCCTCTTATCATCTTGGTGGCCTCCTTTGGACTCACTACAAGAGGTCCATGTCTTTCTTCCTCTGGGCACCCCAGAGTTGGGTGCAATATTCCAGTTGGGATCTCACCAGAGCAGAGTTGAGGGACAGAATGCCCTCCCTCCCCTGCTGCCCACGGTGCTCTGGATGCAGCCCAGGACATGGGCTGTTTCTGGCTGGGAGGGCCCACGGCTGGCTCATGTCCAGCCTCTCACCCACCAGCACCCCCAAGTCCCTCTGGGCAGGGCTGATCTCAATCTGCTCATCCCCACAGCCTGGATTGAAACTGAGGGTTGTCCTGACCCAGGTGCAGCCCCTTGCACTTGATCTTATTAAACCTCTTGAAATTCCCGTGCGCCACTTCTCGAGCTTGTCAGGTCCCTCTGGATGGATCCTATTCTTCAGATGTGGTGGCAACTGCATCACTCAGATTGGTGTCAGCTGGAAATCTGGTGAAGGTGCAGCTGATCCCTTCATCTGTGTCACCAGTAAGGACATCAAATAATGTCAAATTTCCCTAGTACAGACTCCCGAGGGACACCCCTTGTGTCATCAGGGTATGAGCCACTGACCACTACCTTCTGGTAGTTCATGACTACAATAATAAACACATTTCAGTTATAAAACCTTTGGATTAAGATCAACCAATCTCCTCCCTTCTTCTTTCTTCATGAAGTTTAATCATTCCTTATGGCATCGGGCGTTGCTGTTAAAACATTGCCCTGTGCAATTTTCCATTTTTTCTGCGGCCCTCTGCCCAAGGCACAGAGGCACAGCCATCCTTGGGCTGACCCTTCCACTCACAGGGAAGAGTGAGAGGTGGCTGTGGGGCTGGGGTGAGCTGTGCTGGCAGGTGTTGTGTGGCCAGTGTATTCACAGGAAACACATCCATGTGTGCCTGACTGGATACTTCCCTGACAGGTAATTCTGCCTGGGATTGCCATAGCTGCCTCTGTGCTGATCCTGTAAAACAGATCTCTACCCTGTTTTAACTCACACAAGCCAGGACCCAAACACGGCAAGAAAGTAAATGTTACCAGTAGCAGTGAGTGGTAGGGAAGTTCATCTCTCATCTTCCTCTCCACCCTTCCCTCATTTGCCACTGTGGTTTTTGAATTTTTTTTGGCTAGTATAAACAAGACAGAACTCTCCCCAGTATTCTTTGCTGATAAGATGTTCAAACCCTATAAGCTGTCTGTTGTATAGGGAAAGGTCAGCTCAGAGCAAGAGTGTTTGTACCTTTTGAGGAAATCTGCTGGTGGGTGGGCAGTGAATTCACAGCTAGAAAGGAGATGTGCAGGACTTTCAGCACCTCTGCATCCCACGGGAAGGGGCTGCATAGCTCATCTCCTGGGTAAGTACTGCTTGGCACTGAGATGCCCTCAAGAAAGCCCTAAAGGACAAGCCAGTGGAAGCTGAGATGAATATGGGCCTGTCCTGTTCTCATGCTTTTAGCTTGGCTTCTGCAGCTGGTCAGATACCAAGCCAGACAAATCTCTGGTCTGAGTAGGGCTGTCCTTGCATTTCTAAGGTCCTGTCAGCCATCATCCATTCTTATATCAGGAGAGTCAAGTCAAAAACCTTGTATCTTCTAAATATCATCTATCTCATTCCTCTCTCCTCCACTTTCTTAAATGCACCTCTCTTTCAACTTCAAGCTTTTGGACAATCTTAAAAATTTTTCCATCTTTGTTTTCACACTGGCCCTGGTCCCTTGGGACTAGAACGGGTATAGCCAAAATTCTATGGGAAAGCCTTTTCTTGGGCTATTTACAGCTTGTCCAGAAGCAGATGGAAGTTTGAAAAAAAATAACAAAAAACCAGTTCTCACAAGACTGTCCAAACCAATTTAGTAGATAGAACAGATTTGAATACTTCCATAAACTGTCCAAACTGTTGGCTAGTTCTTAGTCCTGTACTTCTTCAACAGTTTGTGGTTTACTGACCACCATCTGTATTTAGTATCAACATTATGACATCAAGATTTGTTTATTTACTGGGTTGCCTGCATGGAAGTAGATTTTACCTTTCTTTTTGAACCCAGTGAATTTTACAGCCAATGAAGGGAATCAGATGCTTAACTTACATGCTTTGCATCTTCTTCTAGAGCCATCAGAGATAACATACTGGACTTGGCCTTCTGATTTAGGCACCTACTCCATGCCTAAGGTTTAGGGTACTGAATACTCCCTTCAGCTTCAAAGGAAAAAAAATCTTGCCCCAAAACAGAAGATTTCACTGTGGGAAGTCTTAATATTGTGGTTGCACTCAACAGTAAAACTCTTTTCAGGCCATAAGCAAAGTAATTAGGAAAAAAAAGATAGTTCTCAAGCTTCCATGGAGTGGCTTTTCAGACAGATGGCTCAGAGACTGCCCAGAAGGTGAGAAGGATGCTCATTTTCATATTTCATGCCTTGCTTGGAAGCTAAAAGAGAATTGGTACTGGAGATGATCCAGTGCTTTGGTTTCTAGGTTTTCCCTAGCAAAAAATACATCAGATGTAATAAGAACAGATCCATCAGGGTTATAAGATGTGTACAGTCTCTGATGTGCAACGCTGGTCTCAGCAAATTCAGTGGCAGATCTCCCATTGACTTTAGCTGCAGTCAGGTTTTTCTCTGAAAAGTTTGTCAAGAAAGGTGTTTCTCCCTTAGGTTCTTTAAAAATTAATTTTACAGAAATTTGAAGCACTGATGTGATTCTAAACCTGTCCACTGACCAATCAACCCTAATTCCCTGAATCCCATACAATAATGAGCTTTTGCACCTAAGTTTTGAGCAGAGGAATTGTTGCCTACTCAGTAGTGTTGTGGTACCCTTAACTGGAGTTACTTTGGTGTGAAAGACCTTAACCAAGGCTGATTTTCCATATTGAGAAGTCTGCATTGTATTCATACCCATCATTGTAGTTGTACCCATCACCTTTTATTATAAATCCGGAGAGGATTAGGGAGGAGAAATCAATGGACTATTAACCTTATGAGGGCAGGCTCTGGTTGTACAACAAAATTATAGAATGAAAAAGAGCAGTGAAACTGGTGAATTGGGGGTTTTCAGGATGAATGACAAGATCCTTGGTGGAGTATAGTGCATTATTTCCAACATACCAAATTCAAACATCTCCTTTTAAGCTACAACTCAAATCTTATGTATTTACAGCAAAATTATAGCTACCAACTATCTCAGCAAGACAAACAAAAGGAGGTTATCACTGGGTTTTTTAACAGCAGGTTTGGGGACCTGTTTTCTTCACATATCACTTGTGTGCATAATGTTTGTTCTGTGTCTATGGCATAGTAAAGTGGTTTGCTAAGTTAATTCAAAGTCCTTAAACTGTCTCTTTGCATAGATGAATATCTTGCCCAAAATATAATTAGACTCTATGATGATCAAGGGACCCTGGCAGTGAAAGAAGGAGTGAATAGGCTGGACAAGGTTAAGTCGGCACTTGCAAACAGTTAAAGAGACTAAGCCAGAGACTAGAAGAGAGAGAGATGGGCAGATTCAACGGATATCCATTGAGAAATAATGACAAATTCCAATTGACTTTTTCTTCCTCTTCTCCTGAGTAATTAGAAATGTCCTGGAGGAACAGACAGCTATTTCAGGACACAGGCACGAATTTCCAAAGGGTGGGATTTGGGTGCAGTGGTGGAGAGCAGAGCAATGGCAAGGAGCCACTGGCCATTCGGTGGTGAGGAAGGAATGTAAGGCCAGTAAGGGTGATGTCAATGTGAAAAGTTGGTACAAAAACAAGGGGATCATGGAAAGCTTTGCTTGCTTGTGCGTGTCCCATGCCTCATTCAGGAGGTGACTTAATTGTGTTTGCTCTTATGCTGGCCCAAGAGAAATCCTTGTATGAAAGATACAAATATCTGCTCTGGTCTGTTTATAGTACTTTTAGTCAAAAATAGTCAAAAATAATCAGGCCAGGAGGGAGTCATTTAAGGAAAACTGTTTGCTTATGAAAATGGGTTTTCCTCTTTGTATATAATTTGAATACACACCCACACACTCACACGTGCAAAGCCATGTCTCACAGACGAGTTTTTCCCTAAAGCTGCTCAGTAGAGAAACCACTCATAATACTCTTTCTCAGCTTTGCTTACTAGCAGTGCTTGGAACAAAGATCCCAGTTCAAAGTCCATTGGAGTCTATGGAAACATGCCCATTGACTTCACTGAGACCTGGATCAGGTCCCAAGTCTTTCCCTATTTAGAAGCTGGAAAATAAGCTGCAGTTTCTCAGCTGTATAAGCTGGACTAACTGGGCCTGAAACTGAGTGCACAGAAAAGCTTCACGTACCCAAGGCTGTACCTTGCAAATGAGTCTTTTGTTTCTGTCTGTTCATGAATCATTGAGTTCTTCAAAGTCAGACAAACAAATAATGCTCCTAGTCATTGAGTTTTCTGTCATTACAGGGCTTGGCAGCTCTCAGAGTTGTCATCTGCAAGATGGAACCATGCCTGTGGACATGCCAGAAGATACAAATTTGGTCTTCTGCAACAATGAAAAGTAGCGGTTCTTTTTAAATTTTAGGAGTAAGAAATACATTTTGAAGAAAACTTTTCTAGATCCTCTTCTGCAAAATAGATATTCTTCATGTATCCCATAGGCTTGAATAAAAAGAAGCATCCATGGCTTAGTCTTGGCATATCAGATAAATTTCTTCCTAATATACAGTTTTAACAAAGAGGCTTTTCAAAAGATTTTAAATTAATGACAAGTGGAAGATTTTGTACAATGAAGGATGCATTGACCGTGCTGTTTCTGATCCACTTCTTGAAAATTAACGGACTACCCTCGTGCTTTCTTTTTTTCCCAGTCTTAATTTATTTTTTTTTACTGTAATAGTAGTCCAGAACATGAAAATTTTTTTTGTTTTTAATTGAGACATTACAATTATTACTCCTGCTCCTGACAGGGGGATGGAGCAAGATGATCTTCAAGGTCCCTTCCGATCAAACCCATTCTATGAACAGACATGAATAAGAATAATAGGCTATATCTTATATTTCATATTCGAGGTGATTTGCATTATTTTAGGGCTTTTTAGCATCACTGAGAGTTTTTCTGTTGATTCCAATGTGAATTTCATTGATCTGAGGCTCAGGAGAACGGCTGATGGGGAACAAAGGTAGCTTTAAGCTAAATGTCACTCTCTTGAGGAATGTGTTCCAAGACTACTATTTTATGCAGTGATACATTACTAAAGTGACATAATTATGGGGGTGGCATAAGAGTTATGATATCCTTAATTACTAATTTATTTAAGTGTTTAGAGATTGCTCTTAATGTGACAGATGTACCCAGTTGTCAAGGCATCAGCTGAAGTGTCTTTTTCTTTTTTTAATAAGGTGATTTACTTCTGGAAAAAAAAAAAAACAGACATAGACTGTTGTCAATTTTTTTCAGTTTAAATTTCATTCAGGCTCATGAGAGAGTTTGTTTAATTTTCTTATCTTGATTGTATTTTGAGGACAACTTAATTATTTTAGAAAAATTAATAATTACTCCTCTTCCCTGTGTTAAACATGAGATGAGCATTATGCACTAATTATAAGGAATGAACTACAACTGATGTCAACAGAATTTGTGTGACTGCACATATAAATTAAATCAGAATATTATACAACAGCTGGAAGACAGTCTAAGAAATAACTTTTTCAATGCCATGTTAAAGGACATGCTGACTCACACATTCATTTAATTCAAGAATCTCTACACAAATAATGTTCTTGTCTACCGACTTTTGCGTAGTCTGGGAAATGTAAATGAAATGATTTCCATGCTAGTTCTGGCCAAATGTAGTGATTCCCATTCAAATGCATCAGTTGTACTCTCATTAGGAATTGGCTTAAACTGTAGTGAAGTCTGGCTTAGGCAGAGCCTTTTTTTTTGCAGCCACACCAATGGTCAATGTTTACATACAGCCAGAAAAAGGCTGGGAAGGGAACTCATCAACAGCTCCAGCTCCAGGATTTGGAGAAACAGGTGAAATTCAACATCTTTCTTGTTGTGCTCAAGAGCTCATTTTAACAATTCGTGATCAAAAAGGAACACCCCAGCTTTTGGTCTTCAGCCACATTTATCTCATTCCTTTCTGGGTATAGGGGATTTTCTATTTTTGCAACACTACACGAGCAGGGCCAAGCTGTGCCTTATCAGAGATCCTGCAGACAAGAATGGCAGGCCTGGAAACAGTGTTTTCTGAAGTAAGCAGTGGACTCGCTTCTAGGATAAGGAATTTCTTTAAGGGGATGAGAGTGAAAAAAATTTCTCCATTCACACATCTGACCTCATAAGCAACCTCATAAGCCCAGTCTAGTTGTGTTCATTGCACACTCCAGGCCTAGTAAAGATATTAATGTGTGCAGACATCTGAGATCAGACCTCTCCAAAGCCTCCACATGTAAGCTAAAAAAGAATCACCACTAACATTTGTTCAAAACAGACATGGTAACCAGAAATATAACCAGTCTTCCTTGGGCAAAGTGTTTGTTGTAACTAGCACACTGATATTCAGGATTCTGGGGAATAGTTTATTGGGAAGAGAGTGGCAGAACCAAGTGAATGTCCACTGAAGATCAGCTCCTGCCAAACTCATTCCAAAAAACGGAACATAAATTTTCCATTAGCCAAGCACCATTTGTACAAATCATTGGCGTCATTGACAAGGCTGTATTGGAAGCTTATTTTAGCAGGTAGTTATTAATTATAGTTATGGTAACATCAAGGACCTTTATTTTCTCAGGCTTTTTAGAGAGAAAGCTTTCCTTTTGGCTGTTGCTGTCCATTTTTCATTTGTGCCTGAAGAGAATTTACTTTGGCTGACTGTAAAGTTGCTTATGAATTTTATATGGCAGTTCAGCATATAAAACCTGATCCTTTATTCCAAAACAACTTGGGTTTTACATGTGTTATATATTTTTTCTTTTATTAAATGGTCAGTGAAGACTACTTTAACATTCTTCAAAACCGTTGAATATTGGATACCAGAAACTGCTGGTTCATTCCTGCTGCTGGTACAATGATTCTTGGCTGCAGATGTGCAGACTGAGTTGTGTAACTGAGAATCTAGAGCTGTATGCTTGATGTTGCATCTTCATGTCATAGGTCAGAGTGAGGGTGAAAAGAAATCATCTCACTGAAACAGAGCCAGCCTTCAGAGGCTGACAGGTCCCACTGCAGCCTCCCAGCGTGGGCGACTCCTATGCGGGAAACAGAAAATGTCAATGGAAAAATTGCAATCCTTCTTGGAGAGTAGCAATCCTCTTGAGTACATGCCTTGAGACAGCAGAGTGTCAAAGCAGTAGGGGTTTTTCCTGAGATTAGTCATTCCCATTCTCTGCATTTACCTACCATAATACACAGCAAATGCTGGCACAATAGTTTTCTTTTAATATTTTCTCTGATCCCTCAATAAGCTTCAAGTTCACAACAGAACGGGAGAGATAATGGTATTTATCTTTGCTTTTTACTGTGAAAATAAAGAAGTGCCCTCTTAAGGAAAGAGATAAAATCACTTGGCACAAGGACTTCTAATTCACACTGGACAAATTCAGGACAGTGTTATATATATCAACAAGTAATGACTGAAGAATTTCCTTATCATCTGATGATATTTTCCCAGACTTCTAGTAACAAAATACTGGTTAAAGATTCATTTAATGGGATGCACAGTTTCCCAGGACTCCAGAATGGCAACTCAAGAGAAGTTTAGGTTCTGATATAAAAATATTTTACCTATATAATTTGATATAAAATATCTTACATATCTATATCTTATCAACCTTTTTTTTAAATACATACACACTCCTGACAGGCAGAGCAGGATCACACACATCACTGCTGTGGTTACAGAGCTCTTTCTGTACAACGTGTAGCTCAAATTACTTTGCCTCAAAACACTTTTGTCTGAGTGTGTTCAAGATACCAAGGACAAGGTTTGGGAGCGGAACTAGGCCTCTTTCACGAGAAAAGTTAATCTCAGTGGGAAAACAGACAAATTTGGGGAAAGGTTTCTTATTAACAAAAAAAGGGCAAGACAATACAAAGTTACTAAACTGTAGCAAAACAAGTAAAATTTAAGTGTGCTTAATCTTACTGCAGCTACTCCTTTTTTCCTTTCTTGGTAACTTTGATGAAGCCACCTGGAGCACCAAAGTTTGTAATTTTCCCCAGGTATATAATTTGAGAAAATTGAAGTATATAATAGTTTCTAATTACCTACTTTCTGTGTCTTGGAGCAGATTCAGCTGGAGCAGCCTGCACCACTCCTCCAGGTAGCTCACACTTTGCAGGGAGGACATTTGCCTAAAAGATGGGTGCAGAACTGCTGAGATGAAAACATGCTTGGATTTCTTTCCCTCTTTTAGGGCTGTGTGTCCTGTAATAGAAAGGTGTAAAAATAGGGAAGGTTCTTATGTTTTGAGAAGTAAAAAAGTTTTACTCAAGAAGAAAAAGAAAGGAAGAGTGACCTACACATACTTCTTCAAAGAATGGCTATAGACTGCAGAACTTGAGTATACAGAGAGCACAGCCTTGTGAAAAGTGCTTCAAGGTGGGTTGTGTTTCACAGGTGACTTCAGACCTTAGTTCTGCTCTGCTCGAGGGCTCTCCATGGTGAGAGCTGGGTATTCCTCCTGTGGTGCAGCCTGGTGAGCGCAGTGAGCTCTGTTCTGGGATCAGGCTTTAGCAGCTCAAAATTACAGCATCTAACTATTGAGTTCCTAAATCTTTAGGTGTATCCCTAAAGCTTTCTGAATATTTTCTTATCCCAGAAGATGTGAAGAAAAAAGGCCAGCCAACAGTCTAGGTAGTCTGAGGGTTATTTGAGACTGAGGCAAGAATGAAGTTGCGTTTCAAGGTTGTAATAATTGCTGTGTGGTGAAAATGAATTTTATCAGAGAACATTCAGGAATTCTTAGGGTCTGATGGGCTCTAGTTTCTGTTCACTACTGAAACCTACCCAGTGGGCTAACCATATCACTCCTATCCAATTTTTGCTATATTTGACTCTTAAATATTTTCCTCTATGTTTCATGTGTGAATAGTAACTTACAAGTATTTTGTTTTGAGAAAGATTGCCATTTCACCAGCACTGACAGTCAGTCCCTATTTGTCCTTCCAGCAACATGCAATCTTAAAAAATTCCCATAGCTACCTGATATTTATAGGCACATTTGTTATCCAAACCATAATTTTACTTGTGGGAAGGCACACAAATACCCTACATTGCAGAGTGCCTGGTTTGTTTGGTTGGCTTTTTTTTTTTCCACTTCAGTCTTTCCCTGGATTTATTAAACTTAAATGGGATTCACTTCACCTGAGAGGAAAATATTTGAGTGAAAACTTTTGGGTCACCTTTTCCCAGCAATTTGCAGAAACAGACAGCAGCAGAAAAGCAGCTCATCCAGTCTGGGATATCTGTTTCTTTTCGGGAGATGCCTTTGACCCACCACAGAGGTTCTTAGATGTCCCCCCCACTTTTTTAATGGTGCTTATTAAATGAGGTGAACTCTAACTGCTAATTTACAAAAATACTTCATACATTCTGGGTAATATTCTGACCAATATCAAAATTACATTTAGGTTCTGATTAAAAGGGTATAAACTATTTTTTTTTTTCAAATATGAAATCCTGGCTCTCCATTTTTGCAAACAAAAGTGTTTTAATCTAAGGAAAGAAAGAGTTAATGGTGACTTTAATTACACAAACTTTCAAAAAGAATATCAAGCGTATTCTCTTTTTATCTATGTTTTGGTTCTGGCTTTAATTGTGCTCAATTTCCATTCACAGTCCTGTCAGAGTAGTGTCCTCTTCCCCTTTATTTTTAAATGTGAAAATACCTATGCCAATATCGAAGTATTTTGGATAACAAAGGAATTTTTGTCAATATGGGAGTATTTCCCCAAATATGAGGCACAGTAAGGACCAGGCATCCAACTAAATGAGGCAGAATTTCATTCCAGACAATGGAAAATCAAAAGAAAAAAAAATCCTGCCAAATATATCTGGCCCTCTATTCGATCAAACCTTGTCAAGAAAAAGTAAGAGATTTCCTAGCAATGGCAAGAGGACTGGGCTCCATCCAGACACAGACCTCAGCACTGACATTCTGGGGCCTTGTTTGGTGTTGGAGCAGAGAGGATGTTTTAATTTTCCCTTTCTCATGTATATAGGAGAGCAAACTTCATATCTGCAAAAGACAAAGAAGTAGATGAATTTCAGTCACAGTGTACAGCAATGGCATTAATACCAACTGCTCTTTTGTCCAGGCACCAAACCACAGCTGTACTGCTACTTATTCCTTGTGTAAGGAAGGAAAAAAAAGCCTGAATCCTCCTGGGATATCCCTGGACATTCTGATTACATGAGAAAACTGGCTGAACTAAAACCCTGACAAATTATCCTTTTTTTTTTTCTTTCTTTCTTTTTTTTTCTTTTTTATTTCTTTTTTTATTGTTAATTTTTTTAAAATTTTAATTTAATTAAAATTTTTGCCTCTATTTTGTGAGCACAAAGATTGTGGACATCTCGTGTGGCTACATTTTCCTTGGCCTGTGTGCCCTGGAACTCTCAAAATCTTTGATGAGACAAGCAACAATATAACTCAGATCCTTGCTTTAGGTAAGGACTACTACAGTAGATTTTCATTATTTTTCAAAATGTTGCTGGCAATCATGACTAGAGAAGCAGAATATCCCATTCTCATTTTGCTTTTACAAATCCACCAGTGCTTCACAGGAAATCTTTTAAATCCCTGAACACTACCAACCTTCTATAGAAAACAGATGAAGCAACATCTTCTACTACCGAGAGTGCAGTAACTAAACAGACTATGATGGACCTTTCCAAAAAGCAGGAAAAATAAGCAGAATAAATACTCAAAACATTGACTGAATTTGGCTCTGAATTACCCTGATGTAAACCAAAGAGCTTTCTTGCACTTTGAGTGGAATAAACTTCATTTGGGTGCTATGTTTTGAGATACATAATCAAATTTTTTTTGAAGGAAGTTTCTAAGATCACAGAGTTTGCCCTATTGATGCAAAGACAGAAAGCCAGAGTTCTGGGACACACAGCAGAAAGAAAAAGCTCCTAAGGCTCTTGACTTCTGCCAGCTGTCCACATTGTCAACAGAATTGTGGACAATAAAGGATGTAAGAATATATTTATTTCTCTTAACATTCTTCTTAACTCTCTTTGAGGGGAACACAAACACACAGGACAGAAACAAAGTTTCAACTGGCTTTCATCTTTCCACTCCTCAGAAACAGGACAAGTTCTTGGATGCAACTGCCTGTTACTAACTTTAACTTGTTTAGTCGCTTTCTTGTACCCATTTAACCAATTCATCATGTCAAATGCTCCATGCTGACTCTAGAGCTGGCACATCTGAAAATATTTACTTCCCCTATATTTTTAGGGGGTTTTTTTCTCATCTATTATTTTCAAAACCGTAACACACGGGAGATGGACCAGTCTTCCCATCAAAATATGATTGATGTGAGAATATTCTTAAAACAAACCCAGTAATTTAGGAAACAGATAACTGTTAGACTGATATTTTTCCTGAACATTTCTTATTTACTTGGATATGAGAACTACCCTGAACTGCATAATTTACCTATTAAGGTTGACTTCCTTCAGAGAGCTGAACAACAAGATCCTACACCAACTCATAAGACCCAACCAGCATGGTTTACTTTCTTGCCTAGGATCTAACTGATTTCCTGGGCTAAATTGATCAGAATGTCTTCAAGATTCCTTTGTCCTATGCATTAAAATCCATATATCAAAATAATGTACAATCTATTGTGTATGCATACTTTCTTTTGAGTTCATTTAGATTTTTAAAATTTATTTATTTATTCAAGAATAAAAAAGGATTTTGCTTTCAGAAAGTCTAGAATGTTGGTTGTATGACAAAAATACTTTTGCAGTTTTCTGCTAAAAAAGGGAGCTCCATAAGATGTACATTAGAAGCGGCCCAGCACTATGTGATGATATTACAAAGCAACACAATTTGTTTTCTGTTTCCTATGAACCTTCAGTTTTGGAGCTTGTAGGAAAATTTTGGATGAGATATCATAGTACTGGTAGATAGATTGATTGATTGACCCTTTTTCCGATTTTTGTTTTTGTTTTGTTTCTTCAAGAGCTTATTTTAATGCCCTCATGCAGATCCAGAATACCTAACACACTGAGAAAAAAAAGTCCTCCTTTTTCCTGGAACTGCAATTTATATCCGTCCTTAGTAGTAATTTATCTGAATCAAGTTCTCTCCTTCCTTCGTCTTCTAATCTATAATATCTGAATTTATTCATGAACAAGCAGAAGGAACGGGTTGCAGCTGAGGGAAAAAGATTGACTTGCTTATCTCTGAGAACCATACCTGAGCTAGGGCATACCTACCAAGGTCTCAATCTTCAGACAAGCTGATCAGGAAATTATGAACAAATTACAATAGAAATATGATAGATAGTCATGGTAGTTCAACAACATGTAGAAAAAGTTTTTTGCTGGCTAAACTGACATTTCTTCCTTTGAATTCCTTCTCCCTCACTTCACTTGAAAAAAAAAGCTTAATGAAAAAGACAATAAAAATTATAGAATTCACTAAACTTAAAGTAATTTTTTCACAGAGAAATAAATCAAAAAAGCTATCAGAAAGAAAAAAAAACTTTCCAAAAATGCCTTTTATGGTAACCTTAATCATAAAATAAACCATATATCAAGAATGAGAGAATGAGTTTTCATTCATTCAAATAAATAAATAAATGCATATCCAGAAATGTCTTTCCAGATTGGAAAAAGGCAGATCAAAAAAGTAATCCTTTCACATTCAACTCATATAGCAGAAAGTCAGAAAAAGGATGCATCGTGACATATTTATGGTTTAAAAGCACTGAGAACTTCCACATATTTCAAGGCTAATCAAGTTCAGAAGGGACTTAGCCTTGGAGCAGGGTATATATATTTATAGTTATTCCATAATTCTTCCAGTACTAAGAAATGAAACACTATACTATTTTTTTTTTTTAAGCAAAGCAAGCACTGATGCACTTTGGGATGGCAGCAGTAATACAGAGACACAATGGCCCAAAGGCAGCGGAAACAAGATCTCTGGTTTTCTAGGCAGCACGCTCAAGTGATTCCACTCCAGCTCTGGCACAGAGCTATGCAGGTCTGACACTGAGGTGGCTCCAGGAGAGGCTGTGGTACCACCAACACAGTTTAAAGCAGGATTGTGCTCTTCTCCTTTGCTCTGTGAAAATTATATATATTGATACATTGGTTTCATGGAATCACAGAAATCATAGAAACACTTGGATTGGAAGGGACCTTCAAGACCACACAAGTCCAAACCACCTTCCCCAGACAAAAGTGGCACCCACTTCACCAGTTTGCTCAGGGCTCCATCCAGCCTGGCCTTGAGCTGTTCCAGAGATAGGGCATCCACATCTTTTCTGGGCAAAGGGAGAAGTTGCAATTCACCTCACAGGAGATTGTTGGTATGGATAGAGGTGATTTTTGAAAGTGCTTCTATTGCTGCCCTGGCCTGCCTGGTCATAAAGCTGAGTGCAGGCTGGGATCATCTGAGGAGGGTTTACTCCAGCAGGTTGTGTACATGGCTGGTCCATTCTGGCCCGAGCCTGGCCAGGCCTTGTCTGCAGTGCATTCACAGAAAATTTCAGCTCACAGTTCCAGCTCAGCAGGGCAGACACAATTTCATTTTAATTTTCCTGCTCCAGGACTGAGGAACAAGGACTCAGACCTGTTGATTCCTGCTGAAAATGAGGGAAGGAAGAATGAGAAAATCAAAGCCAGAGGTCAGGGGCAAGCTAAAGAACAGCCACCTTCTCTTGCCTGTCAGGAAGAGAAGGTGGGAGCATTGGCTCCTGGTGGAAGGGCTTAGTAGCACTCCTGCTCCTGACTTCAACCCAGTAGTGTCCTGTCAAGAACTTGCTTCTGGAGCCAAGCTGTGGCTCCAATTTCTCAGGCTTAAATGCAAAACAAACAGGTTTTGGTCCCAAGGTGGCTTTAGAGGACTGTGGCTCGACCTGTGCCATTCTGCAATGAACTGGTCTGAGTGTCCTGATGGATCTCATCTAACAGCTGAGTGTCTCTGCAGACTCAAGCTCTCCCTTGCTCAGCCTCTATCCCTTCACTAGCAAAAACAACTCTTCTGGGCTCTACGTGGGGACAGGGGAGGGAGAGTATGTTTGTCACGTTCAAAAATAGTCCTCCGGTAAGATAAGCTAACCCTAATGACTTTCAAAAATTAATACTGCATATTGCAAATAGAAAAAACCAAGAACTTTCTATAGGCATTCCAAAGTGCCACTTACGACTATAATTCAACTAGCAATTCAATTTTCCAAGGTCTAAATTCAGGATATGATGTGTGAAAACAGCCCAATTCAAAAGACACATGAACTAAATGGTAATGCAAACCTGAGTGATTCATTCTGTCAGCATCATCAGCTTCACAAATGCAGGTTCAAAATACCCAAGGTCAATATTTCTCAGTTATTAAAGTGAAAGGAAACTGCATTCATGAAAATCAGCAGTAACTTCAGAGCAGTAATGAGTGATCTTGTGAGAAGTAACAGCTTCTTTCTTTCTTTCTTTCCTCAAGGCATGAAAGGTAACTATAACTACAAAGGCCTAACCGTGAAAATAGTCAATGGCTTGGCTTTTGTCTGAATCTGGATTCTCCTGTACAGTCAGAAAAGAGCTAGAAAAAAGGAAGAAAAAAGTTTTCTATTCCCCTTGCTTTATCCCATTTATGTTCTCTAAGTTCCCCCAAATCTTCCTGCATGTGAAGTTTCTCTGACCCTTTTCCACATTTTCCTGTCGGGCAGTCATATTCCCTGTAGCTTCATCCCAGGACATGCTGCAATTATGGAATTTTAGGATAAACCTATACATTTGTTATAAATTAATCTCTGCTCAATATTTACTATTTTTCCATAGCACTTTCTTTTAAAATTATGCAGACATTCAGATGTGAATATGGAAATTATATTCTAAACAAGGATTAGTTTGGTCTTGAGTTACTCCATTTTCAGTGAGCACATTTCTTTTGCTTCAATGAATGATGCAACTCCAGTTCATAATAGCTTTTCCATCTGATCATTTCTCACATCTAAATGAAAGCAAATTGTCTTAACACTCATGTCTTAATACTCACTGCCTTTAAATACAGTGCCAAAATTAGAAAATACTTGGTGCTCTGCATTGTTTTTATGAGTGCTTATTAAGCCACATTTTCTTACAGTGCTGTTTCACTTTCCTGTTAGCTGATTGACATTAGTAAAACATAAGTGGTGTTCTGTTGTTGGATCACTCTGTTCTCACTTTGTCTGTCTGATTTCATCTCAAAAACTTGTATTTTCAGTGCCAAATGCCACAGTGAGAGAAACTCTCTGACATCAGTACTTCTATTGTTGACATCGAGTACACTTCATCTCTGCAAGATATGCCCTGGTATAAAACCATCTTATATTCTT
The DNA here is from genome assembly GCA_013400175.1 of Phainopepla nitens. Classification (NCBI taxonomy): domain Eukaryota; kingdom Metazoa; phylum Chordata; class Aves; order Passeriformes; family Bombycillidae; genus Phainopepla; species Phainopepla nitens. The sequence goes on from VXBQ01013861.1 coordinate 109,684, forward strand.
CCTGCTTATATAGTATTCCAAGAAGGAGGCTATCAAATATCTTCTTAAAGTATTTGTTTCTGTATGATATATTTCTGACATAGTCTTTTATGGCTGAAAATGTGCTCGAACACTGGTGAAGACCAGCCTTGCTCTTGCTAAGCTTTTTTCCTTCTTTTTAAGATGCTTTTGTAAATAGCATATTTGTCTTACCATTTCTATTCTTAAACTTTTCCTAGGTTGAGTTTCATAATTTATTTAGCTCTTATAACTTAATACTATAGATGTATGTGAGTCTTGTGATTTACTACCACATCTTTTAACATTTATTTCATTTTTCTTGCTATTCATGTAAATCCTCTTGGATTTTTCTGTACTGCTTTTGTTGATGTGATTTTTATTGATTTTGCTTCATTGTGAAGAGTTGGGAGTTTGTTGGAGTTTTTAAACATTTTTTTGAAAAGTGTATTTTGGCTGATTTCCTTTGGTTAGTAGAGCTCTGTATCTACCCACACTGAAGGATTGCCTCTGTGGAAACTATTTTTTTTCCTGAACTTATGCTATTGTCATAGAGAAAAGGCTTCAAGATGTCAATGTTGATGATCTGCGATGAGTAAAGTTTTCTGCATGTGAAATCTTTTGTTCAGTTTGAAAATGTGCAGTAAATAGCATTACTCTTAGTCCTCCGTGGTCAAATTACTCTTTCCCAGCATTGAGTTTTTCCCTTATGTTTCATCTGCTTTCTTATCACATATATAGTTTGTTATATTTGGTTCTGAGGATTGAGATTGTGCCAAAGCCAGATATTCATGTAAGTTTTTTTCCAATACATACATGGTACCTGGTAGCTCTGTTGGGAGAATTCCAAATTACTTCATGTACTTCTTCATGAGGATATATAATTCATGAGATTCTGTGCCAGAAACAACTCAGATGTCTGGGCATCATTCTAGTTTAGAAACTCATGCTATATTCATACATTTATTCAGAGTTGTTTTCCCAGCCACTGGGTCTGAAGTTCCTCATTAACCTTGCTGGAGATTTATTTAAGTAAACTTAAATTTGGGGGGGTTGAAGTTTATGTGAAAACAGGAAAAGGTCTTGCCTAGATTCTTTGCTTAGTACAGATTTGTTTTTCCTTTCTTTTTATTTGTTTGCAAATTCTTTTTTTCCTACTCTAAAAAGGAAAGCTCCTTACGGTTAGATTTAGATACTATTGCAGGAACGGAATGAGACACAGTCAGTCGGTAAATATTGCTTTAAATTATTTTCCCTCAATGTCTTTGACAGTATATTTTTTAAATATAACTTGAAAAAAATACAATGTTTGTAATCAGGAGGTTCTCAAATGTCCAGACTGTGCTAGTAAGAGGTGGCATGTCCAGGTGGTTGACCAGCTATGTGGGTTTTTCCAATAGAGCCTCACTTCATATTCTTGCTCTACTGAGTTATGCTTAAACCTGGAAAATAAACTTTAATCTCTACTTAGCCAAAGCAACCAACGCTGCCAATTCTTTAACTAAGATGTATTTTTGATTAGAATTTAGAGGTAGATCTCACTTTCTTCCAGCCAGTGAACTCTGGGGTGCGCAGCCAGTTATAAACAGGAGGAGTGCCATAACCATGTTAGTTTCAAATATTTCATAAATGGTTTTTTTTAGTACAGTATTGTTGATATGAACTAAGAGTTAGTAGCACGTTTTTATTTCTCTTATCTCCAGTGACCAATTTGTATTTCATCTCCTGCTGTACATGACAAGAATTTACTGCCATGTATTCAAAACCGAGTTAAAGCAGAGCAAGTCAAATTGGAAAGTGGCCTTTGGAATACAGTTACATTCACCATATGGTAAGAGTTATTATTATGCAATTTTCATAGGTATTGGTATAAATTAAAACATTTAGAAGGGCCTTCTTAAAACCCTAGATGTTATTAAACAATTCATCCAAATCCCTAATCCCCGAAAGGCCTTTTGGACCATTAATCAAGCCATGCTGGCTTTTGCCCTGCACATTTTTCTTCAAACTAATCCACAGAAACAAGCAAATAAATTACACATTAAAATTTATGAGTACAAATTTTTCCTTCCCTCTAACTAACGTGTACGATTTTCCCTGGAGAAATTCCCTCCTGCATAAGAAATTAAAGCTTTTAAGCAAAGAGTAGTTCCATTGTCATGAAGAAAAACAGAATCATTGCCATAGCCATTATATTTTCAAATATTTAGGGCTTATTAGCATATATAACCATATTAATGTATATAACCATAGTTAGCTCCTGAATGTTGCAACATTTTAATACAGTAGGAAAAAAAATTATTCTTTTTTCTTTTTTTTTTCTGCCAGGAAGGAGACGTTGTAACAGTTTGTTCTTTAAAGAAGCCTCAAAAGGAAAAAAAATTCTCAAAGCAAGAAACCTTTTGGTTCTTTTGATCTCCTGGCAGCTGAAATCAACAACTGCAGAGCCTAGGGACACTTTGGTTTCCAGCCTAAATGATGGACTGCATTTGCAGGAGATTATTATCTCTTTGTTGGGAGCAGACAGACAAACCAGATGCCTGAACTGAGAAGGCTGTCTCAGTTCAGACAAAAATTTTCCTCAGTTTCTGAAGACTCAGCAAAACTGCAGCACAGGTTGTTGTTTTAGTCAAGAGTAACACTTTGAGGTCGAAATGGACCTTTTTAAAATCATAAAAATGTGGATGTAGGCATTTTAAATTCCTACTTGATAAATTACCACAGTATTGCTGCTGGAGGTTACTTCAACATACTTATTAACATCATTTTTACATCTGAATGCTTTTGAAAACCAGATTATTTGTGCAGAAAAGTAAGGGCTTTATCTCGGCTTCCAAGAATATACCCAGTGCAGTTATCTGCTACACTATAAATACACATTGTGCAAGAGGGAAAGCATAATTATCTAATGCCATTGGAGCTGATGGTTAGAAGACATTATTTTCTTGGATCACGTCAAGAGGGAGCCTTGATTAGTTCTATATTAAGCAAAATTATTGCATCAAACACTTGAGTCAAGCAGGCCTTGTTTTTAGCATAATGTATGTAAGAATTTTATCAATATATTGCTAATGGGACTTTCCAGTCATAGAATGGAAGGATCTGCAAAGGAATAACTAGTCCATGGTTGCTGACTTTTCACCTGATACTTGCCCAGCATTTGAAATATGTAAATTTGTATGTGGAATGTAAATTTGGTTGAGGGCTCCCAGCAGTAAAAGGCCCCACAAAGCAGTGCTGTGGGCTGACTGTCTCTTTGCAGTCAACCTATTCAATGTAATTATACCTTTCTGTTGTTCTGATAGGTTTGTTTCTCTAAAAGGCAGAACAAGAGGTAATGGTAATTCATTTCGTTTGAATTACCTTGAAAACAGATTTACTGAGCTCAACTGAGTATTATATGTAAAAAACAATACAAGAAAATAATTTTAGAAGCCTAAATTCAGAGTCAGATCTGCAATAAAGTAGCAAGTAGTTTTATTCTATATAGCACAAAAGCAGAAAGGCTAACTTTTTTTGAGTTATTCAAAGATAAAAATAAAATATTGGAAGTTATCAGAAAGTGTTCAATTTCTCATTTTATCTTTAAGACAGTTTACTTAGAGGACTTGACTTTTTCAAACTAGGGAGAATTCTAAGGCTGGATTATTAGACAAATCACATAGATGTTTACTTAGTAGCCAGACACCAAAGTAGAATTTGGAAGGGAAACACAATCCGTTTTTAAGACAACATTTCAGTAAGTCTTAAAACTGCAGAACTCATCAAGCAACTCCTTGTTTGATCCTGACTGCTCCACTCCAGCTTTCCAATTTCAATGTAAAATTACTTTTCTGTGCAAGGCAGAGGTTTCCCATGTTCTACAGTGCTCAGAGGAGAGCCTGCTGTGCTCCAGAAATGAGTGCTGCCACTTTCACTGGGACCATCAAGCTGTATTTTTTCTCTGGACATGTTGAAAGAATGAGGACATGAAAGTCTGTCGTGACTTATTCCTAAGCTTTCATCCAGAAAGAGATTTAGTGGACCCAAGAGATAACACAGCTTCATAGTTTTTGAGAGAAAATAGTTCTCAGGAAAGAGAAACTTGTTTTTAAAATAACTCAATGGCATTTTGGGGCAGCTTGGGAATGAGAAGGTCTTTCACATAAAGATAAAGAAGGTAATGAATAGCCAGAGTTAGACAAATGTTTTTGACACAGCCACATTCTCAACTTGATTATAAAGAGACAGAACTACAGAAGAAAAGAAAAACATGAATGCAATAATTTTATTTTAGTCTTTCCAGGTCTTTAAAGATTTAAGAATTTCAGTGAAGCCACTGAGACTTTGCATGCTTACTCTAAGACAAAACCAACAGCCAAAATTTTGACACCTAACTCACTACAAGTACTGGAAACAAAAATTATCTTTGACCTAAACTGGTACTACTTGTTCTCCTAATTTAGAGGAGGAATTGAGGGGGTTACTATTTGTTTTGTTTGTTTGAAAACATATATGAAAATTGCCAATGGCTGTGGGAATGGGCACTCATAATAGCAGCTTTTCATGTTTCTCTTGATAAGCTTAATCAAAATATCTGATTACAACACTTCCCTTAGCACTCCATGTATTGTTTCCTTGGGAGCACAATAGATGTAATTTCACTCTTTCAGACTAAATGATTTTCATGGTAATTTCATTGCCATTATCCATCCCACACGTGATGGTTTTGTATATAAATGCATCTGACCCATGGCTTCTCACTAGTAGTCTGCAGAAAGTAGCTTCCAAACATAGAAAAGGTACAAGTCATAGCAGAGCTAATAACGGCAAGTACAGATAAAAAGACATAACTTGGACCCAACAGAAGCTGAGTAAGACGAGCATTATGATACCATACTTGATTGGTCTTTGGTAGAAATAATTCTTGTAAACATGTCGTAAAAGTTAGCTCTTGCTAGATTCTTCTACACCTCAAATATTTCATTTTCATAAAAGTTTGATGCATCTAAGGGTTCTCTGTGGAAGATAAGATATTTAATATCATTCATCTTTGGCTTAACTATTCAAGTATCAAATCTTAATCTTACAGCTTAACCTGTGAGGATCCTGTTTACAGGGAAATTCAAAATTGAGGAGTCCCTTTACAATGCACAGACAAAGCTCTCCTGTTTGGGTGTGCTGTTCCCCAACAGGGTGAAGCATCACAGCTACTTTGGGGTTCACAGCCAGTGCCATCTCCTGCAGTTAACCAAGTTAACCACCTGGATCTGTTCAGTCCTTTCTCATAGTACAGACCCCACCTGAGGATGAGGCTGGTGCAGCAGCATGGAGAAACGGGAGACCTGAGTTAGCTGTCTCCCTTCAGGTGGCTGAAACAGTGCAAACTTGAAACAATGTCTTCCATCCTCCGGATGTGTAACATAAAAACTGCTATATTTGGTCACACTGAAATGCAAAACACATAAATGATGAACAGAGAGGACCTGAGAATGTGCTGAATTTCAAGAGAGCGCCTGAAAACCCCACTGGGTGATGATATGTGGGCTAGAAAAGAAGGGGTTTTTGCTTCACTTTAACAAAAGGCATTAAAGAAAGAGCGACCTCATTACTTTTGCCCTCCCAGGATGTTTTCCCCCTCCAGTTTAGAACACACTGCTCCTTAATGTTTAAGAGACTGTACTGGGCTCAAACTTTTTTTGCTGTTATCATTTGTCTTATCACTGACCAGGGAAGCCATCATGTGTACTACCCTGGTAGAGTTTGCTTTCCTGTGTACAAAGTGGCATAGGACTATGAAATACTCAAATTAGGTCAACATTGCACCTAAATTCCTTTGAAGGCTTCAACAACTTGAAAAAAAGTCCACTAAAATATACTGCTCCATGCTCATATGATTAGAGCTAGGCATTAAGGACCTATGCTCAAGAGAAAAGCTTATTTCTCTAATGCATGGTAAGAACTATCCCTTCATTCTTCCTTGGGTGAAGTAGCAGGAAATGTTCGAGCTGTTTTAAAAGCAACTTATATTTTATATATTTATTGTTGTTATTCTTATTTTGAGTTTCACTTCAGTATGTGTGTTTGACACTTAAAATGGTGTTGAGAGGGCATGTAAAAGGAAAATTTGAAGTTGTTTCAATGAAGAAAAAAAGCAGTTGTTGCACAACAGACAATCCATTATATTAAATCCGTTAACACAGAAAGTTTTAACATGCTTCAATACACTCTCACAGTTTTTGAATGTGATTTATACAAAGTTTGGTTTCTTTAAAAGGAAAGAGAACCTCCTCTGTTGGAAAGAGAGAGATTTGAAACTCAGAAAATATACTAGAATTCATTTTTAAATTACTTTCTACTAATCTCATAAACACACTGTCCCTTACTATGGAGTGACAACTTACCACATTTGAACAATCATGATAGAAAATATACCACAAAAATATTTTTCCCAAATGCATAATGTGTCTTGAAGAAACCTCTGCTTTACCTCAGCCAAACCTGAATTCTTTGAAAGGCCAAGTTGAAATCATCCAGCCTCATCATGTATCCTGGCTCTGGGGTAAGGTTTCAGCTCATCTTGAAGCAAACACTGCATGGGGAGAACACCTTGGATGGCAGCAGGTCAAACACGACCTCCTTTCTAAGGGCTGTGTCCTGTTCCCAGTGGATCCCTTGAGTCCTGACTGCAGCAATGTGCCTCTGATATTGCCAGTCCTAACTCTCTCACTGCTTTCCCCACGTTTGGAGAGAATGTCTCTTTGTGCCTGTTCCAGTGGAACCATTTACCATCCACTCAGGCTCAGTAGCTGTAGCCAACGATGCTTTTTGTTTATTCTTGGTGTTTGTCTTCCAGAGCACTTTGAGAGGAGTCCTTGGGCCCACTCTCATGGCCTGGGTGGACATCCAAGTGAGGCTGGGCAATGTCAATGTCATGACGTGTCCCAGAGCCCCCTAGTCCCTGCGTGACAGACGATGGGCTGTCACTAAACCATAGATGGGACTGTTGTCATGGAAACAAAACTGCATCAAAATACTAAAAATAAAGCTGGCCAGACAAACTTGATAGTTTTTAGGCAGAAAACTGAAGTCAGAGAGTGTCATGGATATACCTGGATTTTAGACAGACATTTGCTAGGGAAGCATATGATAGCCTAGAGAGAAAATTAAATCAGTTTGGCTTAGACAAAAACAATTAGTTCAATCAAAAGCAGGCTTGTGAGCTACTGACAGTGAAAAATTATAAATCACCTAAGAAGAGAAAAATTGGCTGGTGATATCCCACAAGAATCAGTATTGAGCTACCTGTTTAAAGTTTGCATAAAGAGATCTACAAAATTCTACCAAGAATAGTGAGTTATTCAAGATACATGTAGAAGAGAGAACAATTTTGGATGATTCACTAAAGTAGGGAATAATTAATCTGTATCCCAGCACTAACAGCTGGGAGGTGAGTATGTGAGTACTTATTAAAATACATGACCAAATTCTCCTGCCTTACCAACTCAAACACTTTGGGCTTTTATCTGTCAGTGGAAGCTTTCTGTAGATGAGCCTGATTTTACATGTCTCCTGCCAGCAGAATAAGGATGAAGGTCTGAGAACTGGGCCTCTCCTTGGTAGGAGAATCCAAAAATCCTTCATTCCAAATTTTTTCACATTTAGACCTGCATTTTCCAGTATTTCCTTTAACAGCAACCAAGTGGCAGCATAGCAGGTAACCCAGAACTGTGGGTCCCTGGGCTGATATCCAGCACTGCATTGAGGAACATACAAGATCCTTCTCCATGATCAGGTAGCTCAATATATAGTGGCAACTTTTTTCAGCTGTGTTAGCATGTGTGATTAAATTAGACTCCTGCTAGCAATGTCTATGATAGAAAAAGCTCTTTTGCCTTCTTTATAACAAGAATATTTGTACTGTCTGGTCTCATATAGTGCTGACACCTCAGCTGTGGAATGCATGGTGCTAATAAGGTAAATGGACTATGCAGAAACATTTGGGATGGCTGTAGCTGTCTCATCCTTGACTTTACTATTAATGATTTTAGTCATCCAGCTGTGGCAAACATCAACTTTAAATAACACCAGCAGCTAAATTTATAAATACATCAGTAGTCAAGGCTTGTTCCCGTTTGAAAAGCTGGTGAAATAGCCAGAATAACTGTTTCATTATAAATCCTCAAATGGTCACTGTTTACTGAGAGAGCCATTTCCCTTAATTTCTGAAGATAGGGAACCTCTGAATCATCAGAACTATCTTCCTTGTCACTGAACAAGGATTTTCAGATAACTGGTTTCATTTTATATCTCTTCCTCAATCTTCTGACCTATCTATTATTCAAGTAACAGCATTTTCCTCTGCTCTTGAATTATTTAAACTGTTGTGCATGAAGACAAACACACTTCCCCAGGTCTGCAGCAAGATTCTATTATAAGCACATACTTGTGTCTAATCACATGCATTAGTGAACCTAAAAACTGAACCTATTAAGCATCGTGATATTTCTTGGATGCAAACCCACATCAATACTATTATAAAAAAAATACTTAGGGCTTTCACTTTAGATTTTCTATAATAATTTTTTTTTTTTTTTGTAAAGGGGCCAGTCTGGCTGTGCTAAGTGCATATTCTCCCAAAAGTTAACACATGGAATCTCAGGCTGAAGGCAATTTATATGGGTGAATTAAAACGACCATCTTAATCGGAGTATTTCCGTTATTATTGTAATACTCATTAATGTGTTTCTCATAGATAATTTAAGTATGAATCAATGCCCAAGAATAACAGATTCTCCTGAGATCAAATAAATTAAGAAACTGAAAGATGTAAATAAAATCTATTTATTTCAAATTAAAGCAGCAGCAGCAGCAGCATGTTTAAAGTTTAATCTGAGACTATTAAGCAATGCTGATGCAGGGAGAACTAGCTTAGGAAAACTCACCATGAAGTTGAAGTACGGAATGCACACTTGAGAGATTCAGTTTTACCATGTAGAAGAGAGAGTATTGTAACTGTATGAGTACAAATGTATGAGAGTGGTTGGGACTACACTGTAAGATCTCTGTGGTGAGAGAGAGAGGGAGGCACCTGGGAGAGTCAAGGTGATTATATGCAAAATTATAATGCAGAATGCCCATTACAGACACTAAAAAACCCACGGTGAGGTTCAACTCCAAAAGACAGGTTTTAGACATTGTGAAAGTCTTTAAATGACTGGAGAGCCTCCACCTCTCTCTTTGCCACCAGGAGAAGAGTATGGTCAGGATAATACCATTCAAATAATGGATTTTTTTGGTACAGTATTTGTCATATTATTTTTTCATGGAATAGATGTGTTCACTAATACAGAGTCTTCATCCTTTCCCTTGAAACCATTGATGGGGACACAATTCAGAGGCCCTTTCAAGCCCCTCAAAATCCTATTTATTCTGTTCTTAAATTGGTTCGATGAGGTTTCCATGTGGTTTCAGTGGACCATGGCATTAAGTATACTTATGTATATAATGTTATATATAATGTTCATGTGGAGACTCCAATATCAACCTCTTTTGTGCTTTCCATTCATTTTCATGTTAGAGGTATTTTGGCATATAAGTAATATTTTAAGAAAGTACCAACAGTGATAAACACATTTGGCTACTGAGAGTAAAAAAGGAGTTTTAGAGGAAAGGATTTATGGGTTGCACTTAGAAACTAGCGTTCCATGAAAAGAAAAGAAAAATCTTAGAGACTTCTAGTAACAAAGATCATTTCAGAAGAAGTTGTTTGGCAAAGGTTTTCCAATTATAAACATTATAAATGTAGGCAGAAATGAGCAACTGCTACAGGAGTTGAAGAATTAACGCAGAATGTTTATGAATCTTGTGATACTATAAATGAGTAGCCATAGGATTGTACAAAACCTTCTACATTCTGCTATATATTTTCTGCTCTTAAGTTATTTAGTTTGTGATAAAATATTGTTTTCTTCTAACCACTGGAAATAACAGGATTTCTGAGCCAGAGATAAAACACTGATGATTCTTCCAACTCAAAACCCTTCAGTAAACATTGTCTGAAATTACAGATGTGTAATGGCCTCAACAGACATTTTAAAGATTCAAAGCTTTGTATAAAATATCACTTGGAGACCTCAGATTTTACGGCATGATTGTTTAAAAACTGATCAAGATTAAGCACTCTATGCCTTTTGCTATATTTATTGTACTGGAAAGCTGTTCCAGGCCACACTGCTTTGTTGGGTAAAACTAACCGTGACTTCCAGCTGTATTCCTAGACAGTCTGGATTCATTATTTCCCTTGTTAGTTATATTAAGTAATACTAACAGCACTTTGTTTTTACTCTGTTTTGATTTTTCTTTACTCTGTTTTGATATTTCCAAACCCATGATATTCCCTCTCAGCATCTGCTTCATGTGGTTAAAGAAGATGAATCTCTTGCACTCCTTTTTTTCCTCTTGGTTGCCTGCATTTTTTTCATGGAGACTTGAACATGGGTGATTAAATTTGCATGTAATACTCCACCAGCGTCCAGCCATGCCTCCCACCAGGTCATTTAAACTACTCTTCCTCTAAAGAAAGGTCTCAGCCTACAGCAATCCTGCTACTGCCTTTCATTTCTGATGGTTGCACATAACAATGGATCAAGATCATTCTGTGACCTAAGTTAGCTAGATTTCTTTTCATTTCAGTGAAAAGAGGAAATAAGCAGCTACAGCCAGTGAACCAGTTTGTATTATCCATATCATCTATATACAGTGTGCATTTCATCAGCTCCCAAATTTGCTACTTCAGCCTGAAAAAAACAGTTAAAAGCCTGAGGACCACAGGGGTGACTGCAGTCAAATGACATAGAAATGCAAAGCAAACTAACAGGGAAATCTGAGCTCAAGAGGGTAAAACAAGGAATGTTTTTGTAGGAAAAGTCAGAACATGCACCTTATTATGGTGTTTTATCCTCATACATTATTATACATGTAATAACATAATGCATTCATGATTGCACAATGTCATCTTAATGTAAATAAATCACAAGATAGAAAAAATATTACTGCCATAAATCTTAATATTGTAAATCCATAGACCTGGATTCAAAGGTGTTCAAACATCTGCCTTAGAAGTACAAGTCATTCAGTATTATATAATAGTGTGCAGAAAAAAATTGGGGGAAAGTGCTATTGTAATGCAGCAAAATAATCTGTTCCTTTATAATTAGAAAAGCACTTTCAAATTAGCTTTCTTTATAACATGAACAGTCATGAGTATAAAAATAGATGCATTTTGGTTTTTTAAGCAAATTATGCCCTCATTTTAGAACACAGAGTGACGTAAGTCAGTTAGTTCTCATGCACTTGTGTGATACTCTGAGGTATGTGTATCCAGCATGGCAGAAACAGGTTTAATTTTAAAAAAATATTATTGTTTTCATGCACATTTTCAAAAACCTTGGAAGTTTTCCTATCCTGATTAGTCCATTTTAGGGGAAAATCTAAAGCTCTGGGTCTTACATTTCCTGAAAACTCTCTTATCATTGCCCATGTTACAGGCAGTAATCTAACTAGAGAGGTCATTGCTAAACTAAAGAAGAAAAATTAGTGTTTCTATTTTAAGAGACACGTGAACCTTGTTGGAATTAAAATACACTGGAAATATAACCCCTGAAGTGGCAGAAGTCTTTTAAATGATTTTCTGAATTTTCAGTGGAGCTGCACTTGCAAATAAATTACTTTTACTGGAATTCCATCAAGCCCCATTCTCCTAAAATCCAAGTTCCATGTATGTTTTTTTTGCCAAAAAGTTACAGGCGACAGTCAACACCTAAAGCAGAGATTCAAACCTGAAAACTCCCACAAATGCCCTGCCAAGTAGGCTTACAGCTAGCCACAGAGGATTTTTAGAAGACAAGAACCAACACAAGCCTTGAGTTTTCCCCAAGCTGAGAGGTAATAATTTTCCTCTGGATTCTTCCTTCTTGTTATAGTACAAACGACCGGTTTGCCTGGATCAAACTGAAACAAAACTATTTATTCACCTTGCAGCGATGAAGATGCCAGTGCTGTGAAATACTAGTGATGTCTGTTAAAAGTCAAAGAAAACCACCAAGCCCTACCACCCAGAAAACTCAAAGACTAATGGACATTGCTTCGAATCAGCAACTGCCATTGCTTCAAAACTCAATCCCAAATTATTATTATACTGAAAAATAGAAGAATCTTGATTTGTATTCTGTGCTACCTGTTTTGAGCTGAGCAGTTTAATTTTTCCTACTGGAAAATCCTTCCTCATTGCTTGTGACATCCATGTTCCAGAACCACAATATACAGGCAGCAGTTTGCCCTGAGCAGTTTTCCTCCTGGTGTATCTGTAACACCATCCAGCTCACCCCTTGCATGATTTTTTTAACTGCATCCAATGAATAGTTCAGAAACAGCACATCTTGAACATTCCCTTTCTAGGCTGTTTTCCCTAAAGACAGAAATGGAAGATATGTGGGACAGGAAAGATGCAGAAGAAACAGAGAGAGTTTCACAGAAACACCGTCTGCCATGTGTACCATGTGCGAACTCTGGGAGAAAGTGAACGAAACAGATTTTATGCTACCATCTTTTACTTCATGGAGGAGCAGGACACTCTACAAAATATGGTCTTGGAGGAAAGAGACTACCTCAATTCACTGCAAGAAAGTGCCTGGGGCAGTGCAATGAGAAACAAAAAGGATTAGAAAGTTCTGCTAAGGACCCAGAGTGGCTCTGACTCCTGCTGCCGTTCACCTCCAGGAACAGTACCTGCATGCTCTGCTGGATGATTCAGGATGCAGTATTTGCTATGATGCCATATCACAGGTGAGTTTTGGAAGAATTGTGGAAAAAAAAAAAAGAGTTTTGGAGGCTGAGTTTTGGAAAAAAAAAAATTATCAACAAATTGACACATTCCTCAAAATGTTCCTTATGCCTGCCTCTGCTTCTCACTTCCACAAAAAGTGATTTATTTATTTATTCCAAGATAAAACTGACAAATTCTGGTGTGTTTTCCCATCTATGCTCAACTCACCATCCTTAGCCCTCTTTCCTGTGTTTCTCCGCAGTCTCTAGTTACTGACCTAAAGTAAATAAACACTCCTATGTCTCAAACCATTCTTTTTGTATGTTCTTCAGTGTGTCCTTGTCTTTCTCCATCCCTCTTTGGGGATCTCCTACAACTTAGTCTTTTCTGTGTGTCTTTTTAAAGTAAATGTCATCTACAAACATAAATTCTCCCTCATGTCTACCCTGTATTCTGTGCCCACAGCTGGGATTCAAGTATCTGAATGTGGGTGTTTATTTCTGAAGAACCCATTATAGTGTCTCTGTGTAGTCTGAAAAGCAAATAAATAATATTTAAAGAACTTTATAGTTCAAGTAATCCAAGTGTTAAAGAACTATGCCTCCAGCAGCTGAATGTGATCTAACTGTGTATCTTTCACTATGAAGGGTAATATCTACATTGTGACTATTGAAAGTTAGGTAGGATAAATCCTACACTTTTGTCTAAACTAAGATTCTAGACCATCTCTAACACTTCCTTGAAGACATTTAAGGTCCACACAGCCACTACAAAAGTAATATTTTTCATAATTTCTTTTCTCATTTCTCATGGACAGAACTACTAAGCCACTGATCACACAGGACCATAACCTGGCCTTCATTGTCTTTTAACATCTCTACAACACACAGTTACTGATTCAGTCACTCACAATATTATCCAGGCTCTGCTGTCCTGCATGTGGTGTGTTTTCTTGGGACTGAGTAAATCCCATGCCTCCCTTCTACACCCAGAAGACCTTTGCAAGGACAATTTTCTCTCAGAGGTTCCTCCTTACTTTCATATAAAAAATAGGCTTCTTAAGATTTTCCCAGCAACAACAGCATTTTTCTTCTGATTTGGTCCTGAAGCCAGCTTTGGGCTTTGTTCAGATGATGTGGCTTCCTTGTACCTGGCTAGATTTTCAAAAAGCAGCTTTATTCTTTCTTTCTAGCCGCTGCTGATGTTTGGGAACAACCTCTTAAAATATGTGGGAAAGTTCCTAGTATGTATTAAAACTCTTTCTTAAAACCTCTTTTTCCACTATGTTTCAACAGCCCCTTTGCTTGGTTGATAGTTTCCTGTGGCAACTGTCCCCTCTCCTGCTGACAGGCACATGTGAGGCTTTTATTGATGTGCTGCTTCATCTTCCATATTGTCAAGGTTTTGACTATAGGTTTTTCTTCTGTTTTCTGTGCAACTCCTGAAACATCTAGGTCCCAGGACATGTGTCCAAGTAGAATATATCTCCTCTAGTTCAGCAAGTATGCCAGATTTCAGAAAATTGTCATACTGGAAAGATCCTACTGTTATGAGAGTTTTTTTCAATATGTTCGTGAAGTATCTACACTATTCCAGAATTGATTTTTTATTAGTTATTTCTTTTCCCAGCAGAAATGAAGTTTCACTTACAGAGCAGAAGAGTGTCAACTTAGAGGGCATTCATAAAAATATACATGACTTGTCCTAAGGCAAAAGGCATTAAACGAAAGAAAGTTCAAGTGTTATTGTGACTGTCAATCAGAGAGAAAGAAAATGCCACAAGTTTATTTAATTATTTTTATTTGGATTTATTTTACATTCTTGATTAATTAAATCAAATAACAAGAAGAAGCTGCTGTGAATATTCTCCAGCTGGCTTGGAGGTATAGGGATAATACTGCACTTGGATTTTCTAATTTCCCTTGTGGAAATAATGCTTTTAGTGCATAGTGCACTGTAGCAAAACAAAGCAACAGATGCTCTCAAAGTGTTTCTTAAGTGGACAAATGGCCTTTATAACACAATAGAGACTGAGAGTGTTATTTATCAGAAGCTCTGTAAAAGCTGACATTCAACTTTATCTCGAGGAGCTGGAGTCACACTTTACTCCTCTGTTGTAAGACAGCAATTAGTTCTGAAACATGCAAAGTCCTTAGACAAGATCATTAAGGTGCTACATAAAAGATTAACAATAACTGCTGAAAAGGCCAGTAGAATGTCCTAATTAAAGGTGAACCAAACAGTGTAAAAAATTCAAGCATCATGTTCTTAGCCAGCTTCAACTAGTCAAAACAATGTTTCAAACAATTAAAAAAATTGTAGGAGACTAAAAAGAAGTCATATTATTGCAAGAAAAACACTATGCTTCATTCCCTTCTCCATCTACTTCAAAAGCACTACACCTTGTTAACTGGTGTATTTCTCCTCCTGTGCTGCTTGGATGGACCTAATGACCAAGTAGACCAAGTATTTGTTAATGATTTCTCTTTCCTTTGGTTCTACACAGGTATAGCGATGCTTTCAACCTCATTATTTCCACTTTATTACAAGAGATTCAAAACAAGATAAATTCAAAAGAAAGAGGCATCCTGTTCTCCTCTACAAAGGAAAAACAGAAGATAAACTGATTATAAGATGAAGGCTGCTATATAGTAGAAATTAAATAATGTTCCTTGTAAGAGGAATCAGAACATATTAAAGCAGCAAACACAAGGCAACGAAATGTAGAACTAAAAGAGCCATATGTGTATCTGTGAGGGAAATTACAAGGAAGAAATATCCACTCTTTTTTAAAAGGCTTAAGCTAATGTAGAAGTAAGAATAATAACACGCTTTAGTCATGAGAATAGAGTCACTGCATGTTGTCACAGTGGTGTAGGTTTACAGTTGCCCTAGAACAATAGAAACTGTTTTCTAATTTTATTTTTTTTATTTTTTTCTCGCAGTAGTTCTTAGTTTTCTGAGCTTTTTTAAGACTGGCTAAATAGTGGTATATGTTTTTGTCACACATAAATGGTCAATTTTTCTCAAATTTAATGCCACTTAAAGTGTAGCTTGAACATGAGTAATAATTGAGCATCAGTGCTTTAAGAGTCCCACAAGAGATTTTAAAAATTGTGTAATTTGCAAGTTCAAAGAGAACTGAATGGGAAGATGAAATGATATGAAGCAGTCCTGGTTTACTGGGGAGGTCCCAGACAGGTGGAGGCCAGCCAGTGTGGTACCCATCTATCAGAAGGGCTGGAAGGAGAATCCAGGGCACTGCAGGCCTGTCAGCCTCAATGCTGGGGAAAGCCATGGAACAGATCACCTTGAGTGCCACTCTGTCCAGTCCCGGGCCACTCACTTCAAGACGGACATTGAAGTTCTGGAGTGTGTCTGAAGGGCAACAAGGCTTGTGAAAGGTCTAGAAAAAATGTCTTATGAGGAACAGCTGACAGAGCTGGGCTTGCTCAGCCTAGAGGAAAAGAGCGTGCTGGAGACCTTGCTCTCCATAACTACCTGGAAGGAGGGTGCAGCCAGGTTGCACCTGGGGAAGTTCATGTTAGGAAGACTTACTTCACTGAAAGAATGCTTAAGCATTGGAAGAGGTTTCCCAGGCAGGTGGTGGAGTCACCATCCCTGGAAGTGTTCAAAAAATGAGTGGACATGGTACACTGGGATGTGGTTTAGTGGGCATAGTAGTATTGAGTCAAAGGGTAGGCTTGGTGATCTTGTCTTGGAGGTCTTTTCTGACCTTAATGATTCTATGAATAGAAAACAGTAATTTTCAAAGAGGGAAATCAGTTTCAACTGTTTGAAATGGAAGGCCATCTTCTGAATCTAGTATCTCAGAAAGCCTGAGATTTAGTTCAACGTTTGTAAAGTAATGTAATTACTATTTTGCACATTTCCTTAGTACCCTTTTTGTTGTTCATCTTTTTCATATGCAAGTACTGAAATCAAACTAAATTCCCTGGATGCTAAGAACCAGTTTCAGGGTAAAATTAAGGATGGCTTGAGGAACCAAAAGAGCTAAGGAGTTAAATGGTTTCTTGGTGGACCACCCAGTAATGCACAGACACATTGCACCATGAATTGCACCAAAGCTGCTTTTGGAGATGCACTCTCACTGAATAAAGGAACCAAAAAATTAAATGATGCCTAGATGAAATGTCAGCTGTCAGATCTAAGTGGTAGAAATCTTCCCAGCATACAAAAACAGAACCTGGAACTGTAAAAATATGCCAAAATAAAACTGTAGGATGTAGCAGGCAGCAAGTTTCAGTTACTTGTGCTCCATTCTTTCAGCTTTCTTATGAAATGACAATGTATATTTTTAATAAAAAAATAGATAAGCAGAGGCCACTCTGGCATCCCTGAAATTGTAACTGGTTATATGTGAATTAAGTTCTTTAATATTACCATTATGAAGCAGGGTGGCAGAAGGCCAACTATCACTAATTGGGGAACAATAAAGCTAATTACAGCTAACTGCATCTGAACAGTCACCAGACAGCAAAAATTCTCTTTCATTAATGGCTGAGTCCCATCCTGAATTTCATTTCAATTCAATCTGTTCTGAACAACAAAAAGTTGGAGCGTAACAAAATCCTCTCCAAGGCAACTCCTGGAACACCGGCTTACAGGCTTCTGTCAGCTTTGGTCTCCTGCTCTGGTATGGCAGACAAGATCCACATAAACCGAACTGGCTTCCTGGTTTCTTACCCAGGACAACTCTCCTGAACTCTCATGGAGACTTCTCATGGAAATCCTTCAAGTTTTTAAGATTAACACATCGTATCCGAATGACCCTTTCTCAGCTGGACTTCAAACACTCTGCGTGCTACCAGACTTGGAAAAAACAGAGATGGGCTGCTCAACAGAGCTCTGTAGGACTTTTTTGAGGGATAAAAATTCTGATAAACTTTGTATCCCCTGAGGTCTCAACAGGAGTTGTGGGGCTAGCTAACAACTAAGCTTACTATTGAGATACAGTAGAGTTTTCTCAAAATTTATTCTAATTATGCAGATCTGACCCTGCTTCCCATTGTCTATTGTAAAATGAGCCTGGCACATGTCATCTATTCTTACATTTACACGTCACAGACACAAAAGGTTCTTTTATTACACACGTGAAATATTTTTCAGCATAGCAATGTTGAAATATAGCACATTAAATTAAACACTAGAAAGAGAACAAGCAGTCTCTCTATGCCACTAAGGTTTCTCCAGAAGGATCCATCAGTTTCCATGAGACACGTGCAACCAGACACATCTTGCTGTCTTGAGTCCACTCTCAAGGCCTAATGAGGGACATTTGTACCACTTCATATTAACAGAGTAAAATGGAAAACAGCATGAATTCCATAAGTAAGATTCAGTATGTTTTGGTGATCAGATTCTTGCCATGCATAAAAGTATTTTATAATACTCCTCTGAGTGCAGAGGACTGTTTGCTGAACTAAACCTATGGGAATAACTAGCTGAAGCCATTTATATGGAAAAAGAATAGGAATTATTGCACATTCACCACTTTTGCTGTTTCTCAGGCCAGCAGTCATATGTAACTGACCTTACAACATTTGGCCAAATAATGTGCTTATACACACTTAAATTTTGGAACATGAATCAGCGGTTTGGGTGGACACAATACTCAGTAAGACCTGATTCAGGATATGGGTCTTAACAAGCTTATGGCAACTTTTATGCATTTAGAAATCAAAAGGCAATGACAGGATTCAGTATAACTTTCAAAACAAATTGAAAATAATTCAGAATTTATCACAATCTAGAGATGTTACTGCATAATGCATTAACATTTGGCACTGAAACTGTTGCAAAATTTTCTGATTAATAACCTGGAAATTAGTCCTTTCTTGTATTGATATGAGTGTTATAAATCCTTGTTTTATTTTGAGCAGAGTGTACTTTGTCATTCAGTGCTCTCCTGGCAGGAAAAACAATTTTTTTTTTGAAGATGGGACTGGAATTCCACAGCACACAATTTAGTTTCAATAGTAGGCACAGGACTTTGTTAATGGGAGACAGCTTTTGTTAATTCAAATGCTATTGAATCATTCAATAGGAAATTTTACATTTGTTTCCCTCCTTTTGCTCTGCTTCTCTGACAGGAAAATGGCCGTACTGCTAGAGTAGCATCTGGAAAACAGAGCAAAAAAAGAGAAAAAAATGCTGCAGGTCGGGTTAAGAGTCCTACACTTACAAAAACAGAGTCAAAATAGACCTCCACCACAGAGGAGGAACCATGAAGTATCATTATTTACATTTTTAAGCTACTGCTATATCTAGATAGGGAATGGGGAAATTTCTGGGGTTTTTTTCTCTGTGGTAGACACTAGATTAAACACTTTCCCAAGAGAACTGGATTTCAAATCTAACCACAAGGCAAAGGGATTGTCTTCACTGAGCAAAAGAAGACCTTTTGGAGGGGGGGTTTAATGAGTTCCTGTGAGGTGTTCAAAGATAAAATGGGTTAAAATGTGGCACCTTGTTCTTGGCAAAAGCCTGTTAGTGCAGAGAGCTGACCTTGGCCTGTTCCCCTCTGGGTAAAATGAAGCTTTTTCTCTTTTCTACTCTCCCTTGGGCCAGTACCCACATAACTTACAGAAAATAAAAAGCCATGAAGAAATTGATAGGAAAGCAGCTTAGCTACTTTTGAAAAACCTCTTGTGTTTCCAGTTCATCTTTAGGAATTTAACTGTATATCTGCATACTCCAAGATTGAATCCTCTCTGAAGCATTTAAATAGATGAATCACATTAATAAGCAGGAAACACAGAGATAAATACAGCTTAGAATCTATGACAAGAGATTTAAAGCATATTTTTGACTCTTTTCTACTTCCACAGGGCTGATGCTCAGTCTCAGCAATATGAAACAAGTGAACCTAATGATAATAATAACATTCATAGATTCTTCTTTGGCTTCCCACAGATCAGAAACGGAAAATAAAGTAACCCAAGATGAGTTTATAAACTACTTGCTTGTATTGAGAGATGTATCATGGAACTTGGCAAATTTTCTCAGGTCACAGACTTTGCTACCACAGTGCAATGTGAGCAGTTTAACCAATTGAAGTAAAAATAATAATTTCCTATCCTTTAATCATAAAATGTTCCTAAACAGAGCACAGATAACTCCACCAACATAGTATAGAGCAAGTCTTGTAAATGGGATTTGTTAAACACTTGATGTAAAAAGACAGACAACTCAGTGGGTTTTAAGTTGAATTTGTATTTCCAAGGGCAGCCTTAGATTATGTCTTTCACTTCCACAAGGTGAATAGACACTGGTAGATGTTTTCCAGGCTAATAGAAGAAAGCAGCATCATCCTTAATTTAGGGCTCTGCTTATCTAGTTTCTAAACTGAGAGAGGAAACCTACCTGAAATATTTTGTAGTTCCAGCTACTGTTTGAATTAACCTCTTTGGGATGCTGTAAGTAAACTTCCCTATGCTTTTTGGAAGACTGCATTGTCTCTGAGACTCTTTCCCACTCTGAGAAGTCAGTAATCATTAGTGTAATCTCCTCACTGTGATTTAAAGAAAGCTTGGGTTTGCAACTGATTGCAAGGCATGGACAATGGGAAGGCTGGAAAAGTTCATCTAGGCTTTAATTACAGCTGAAATAATGCTAGCATTCAGAAGACATTTGACAGCAAGGTTAGCAGATGAGTATTCCTGCAGGATTTTGTTCCTTTTTTTTTTGTTATTTTTAACAATTTCAAAGTGTTTCAAAAGGAGCAAGATAAATTCTTACATTGCATGTAAGAATGCAATGATAGCTCTGTTAATCATCCAGAAATCATATGCTTGGGACAGTGTGATAAATAACAGGCAAACTACTCAGCCAGTTCTTGGAAGCAGAGCCCCTGCTTTGGAACAGTGTGAAACCACAAATACTATCCATGTGCAAACAAATGTGACTTACAGTTTATCATTTATATTTGTGCTGCCCTGAAAATGTCTTTCCTCTTCCTGGATCATTAGCTTGTCTGAAAAAAAAATAGAATCAGACACATATTAGAAGAGGTCAATAGAGGAGAAGCAAATGACAAAAATTAAACAAAACAATAGGCTGTGTTATGTTTCCATGGAAAGGCAGCAAAGGAAAAAAAGAAAGTCCAAAAAAAGAAAGACGAAAGGATTAAACATAAACATAACCAATATTTCAGTAAATGGTGGCACGTTTCTCTTCCCTTTGCAAATGTTTCTCATGAGTCAATAGTTACAGGTCTTACCATGGACAAGCTGGGCAGAGCTCACCCACAGAATCACAGAATCAGCTAGGTTAGACAAGACCTTGGAGATCACCAAGTCCAGCCTATGACCTAACACCACCTTATCAACTAAACCATGGCACTGAGTGCCACATTCAGTCTCTTTTAAAATACTTCCAGGGACTGTGATTCCACCACCTCTCCGGGCAGCCCAACCACTCTTTCTGTGAAGAATTTTTTTTCTAATGTCTGACCTAAACTTCCCCTGGCACAGCTTAAGCTTGTGTCCCATTGTCCTGTTGCTGGTCGCCTGAGAGAAGAGGCCAACCCCTACCTGATTGCACCTTCCTTTCAGGCAGTAGTAGAGAGGGATAAGGTCTCTCTGAGTCTCCTTTTCTCCAGGCTAAGCCCCAGCTCCCTCAGCTGTTCTTCACAGGGCTTGTGTTCCAGACCCTTCAAGAACCTTATTGCCCTTGTCTGGATGCGTTTGAGCATCTCAAAGTCCCTCCTAAATTGAAGGGCCCAGATCTGGACACAGCACTCAAGGTGTGGCCTCACCAATGCCCAGTACAGGGGAAGAATCACATCCCTGGTCCTGCTGGGACACCATTTCTGATACAGGCCAGGGTGCCTTTGGCCTTCTTGGTGACCTGGGATCACCTAGCTCATGTTCAGTTGGCTGTTGATCAGCAGCCCCAGGTCCCTTTCTGCCTGGGCGCTGTCCACCCCACTCAGGGCATCTCCTCACTCCTCTTTACACACCAATTTATTTATTTTACAAGTTAGTTTGAATATTGCTTTTTTTCATTTCTCAAAGCCTCCTCCATGTATTCAGAATTACATTAATCCAAGAGAAAAATATGCTTGTGGCCCACTTACATGAAAGACAGACTATTACAGATATAATTACACCCTGAGTCTGCATTTGCAGCATATTCCCCCTCACAGCTCCAAAGCTTCTCAAATCTGAGAGCTCTTCCAAGGAGATGCTGAGTTTTCCATTATCTTTAGAGACATGGTGGAGTGAGAAAACCTAAGTGGATGCTGGTGTTTATACGGAAGCCTTGGCAAACAGAATCCAAGGCAGATTTTCACAAAACCCTGGTAATAGCAGAAGTGATAAAAAGTGGGTAATCAGGAACATTATACCAATGGGCAAACACAACAGACAACTGTTGGGCAGGTTATGGTGCCAGGAGAAAGTGAAAATAGGACCTGAAATGACATTTACTTTATGGTAAAGGTTCAAGGAATGTCCTAGCCACTCTGATTACACATGGAAATCCATTTTTTGCAGTGTGCTGCTCTGGTTTTTTATGTGCCATTAACATATTTGCATTTTGAAGACGCAGAACAGTTTGTGGGGTTTTTTCCACATGCAATCAGTTTTGGGGGATATTTTTACCAAATATTAAAGCCATAAAATAAATATTATTTGAAATATTTGTGAACTATTTTCTTTTTTCCCATGTTGCATTTAGATACATCATTTTACATCTTATTTTCATTCTGGTGGCTCTCATTCAGAAATGGAGCTAAAGTGCAGAAAGGATGATAAAAAGCCGATGTCATATAGATTGTGATTTTCTGCATTTTTCTTTTTTTTCAGAAATAACATTGGAAATAAGGATATACTTTCTTTTAGAAATTCAAAATAAAATGGATAAAAAGCCAATAGAAGTTTGTACAGAGGTGATGCCTATTTCTTGTGGGCTGTTTTCAAAAGGTTAAAAGTGGTGGGTTTCATCTGTTGTTCTGGTAACATAAAGATTTGTACTGAAAATTAGAAGATCAGGAAATAGGTCATAACCATGGGAGCTATGTCTAGCATTAGTTAAAAAAGCAGTTGCAAATTTCTGATGTAGCATTTGCAAGGGCTTCAGCACCGGCCTGAGGGCCAAGGACCAGCCCCTGGCAAGTGGTCACAACCTCACTGAAGTCAGAAATGTTTCCTCAGTTTACATAGGGAGGCCTTTTGTTTAGAAAATCTTGAAAAATATGTACTCTTTATTAAAATTACCTAAACACACAGGCCTGGAAAGCCCTTTACAGAGAAGCTGAATATTAATCTCTGATCCATGAAAAGCTTTCCCCAAGACTAAATCAAACAGCTGCTCTTAAACATTTGTTGTTGAACGTGCCTCTAGCAGATAGCAGAATAAATTAACTCATGTTCTAGATGTTATATTCGAATTTATAAAAGATGTAACTAAACCACAAATTCCTTACTGGGCACAGTACCATGCTTAGCAATTGCTGCATGAACTAATTATCAGAATAATTTCATCTAGCTGTTCATCTCAGCAGAGCAGGCTTGGGGCTCCAGGATTTTGTCACCACAGAGTGAGAAAGCATTTCCTGGTATGTGATTGCTTCTCAGAGCTGTGGGAATCCTCAGGAAAACGCGTTTTTTCACATCTGGGGACTGATGCTTGCATGTCTGGTTTCTGTTAAATGAAATCTTTTATCCTGTCAAAGTGCAGCCACAGCCACATGCATTAGGGAAGGCGCAGATTTCCTTGTTTCTCCGTTGCAGTGCTGAGACCGCTGGCCACCACTCCAGATTTGTGTGTGTCACTGATGGTCACACCGTGCCACCTGCTGGGACGTGCTGTGGAAAGTGACCTTGTCCTCTGTACCTGCTCCGGGCTGCACTGAAGATTGCCTAAACGTTAGAAGAAAGTGGAGGTGAATAAGCTTTTGGTGCTAAACGGACCTTGAGACACTGCTAAAAACCTGCATTTCAGGCTTTATAACCTGTGTTAGGTGTGAACAGGCGGCAGACAGCACCTGCTCTAACCATTAATCACCTTTTGTCAATGCCTTTTCTTAAAGCATTGCACTCTTTTGGTGAATTATGCCCAAATAGGGCTGGATTTTTACCTGTCTTCTTGTAGCCAAGATTCTCTAATAAATAGTTTGCTGAATATTTGTCAGCGTGTGTCTGTATGGTTTACATACATACAGAGGATTTTATGTTGCTTACCGATCATTGGAAATAAATTGTTTTTAGTTCACTGCCAGTAGTGTCTATGCAACTTTTGATTCATATATGGCCAGAGACCTATGCACATGGCTGTACCACAGCCATAGCAGGATGCCAGGGTCTATTCAAGAGCTTTGACTTAGCAGGAGAAGGGGAAGGGGAAGAGGGGTTCTTTCTGAAAGATGCTGCCAAGAAATCTCTTTGTGCAGCACCTTGCAAAAGGAATTCAGCCTCTCAGATCCATGGTAAGGAAGCTACAAATGGTTCACTCATTTAACTTTGTGGAACTTTGTGTACCTGCCAAAGGCCACCTAATGACAAGAATTTTAAACTTTGGATTTTTTAATAAAATGACTTTGACAGGAACATCCAAAAGACCCACAATTTTTCCCATTGTTTTCCTTACATTCACAGAAAAGCAAAAAGCAATCACACACACTAGCAAAAACACAGATTACACAACACCCGATAAATGGAATATGACTATTTTGCAGTTTTTCCCAGGATTCAAACCAGTGTGAAACAAATGAAGAAGTAGCTGTCATGCTGGGAGCCCTTCTAGAAAAAAAACAGAATTTAGAGGTAACACAGCTCTCAGCAGCATCACTGAGCACTCAGGACTTTGCTCTCCTTCAATTAATAAACTGGTCTTGGGATATAACAACTGACTGTTTCACAACATTTTAAAAGCACTGAGTTTCTGATTTTAATCTAGCTGGATGGCACATTTCATTACTACAATTCTGATGTGTAGGACAAGGATTCATTTTTTTTAATGGGTTTCATAATCTATGTTATCCTATTTTTTGACTCTCTAATCCTAAAAGTCAAAAGGGCATCTACTGTATTAAAAGCTATATTAGCCTCGCTTTCCTGTCCAAAGAGCACTCAAAAGCTTAAATCGTCCTATTCCTGCACAGTGAAGTGAAGGATGGCCCTTTGTACCAAGAAGAGAGGAGTGGAGGTAACTGAAGAGAGCCCTGAGGCACACAGAGCACATATTTGGGGTATATTTGGGGTGAATACCTGCATTCAGACACTGATTTTACACTGCTGAGCTACACGTCTTTCGAAACACCTTCAGGGATAGCGACTCCATTGCTTCCCTGGGCAGCGTGTTCCAACACTTCACCACCTTTTTGGTGATGAAATTTTTCCTAATACCTAATCCAGACCTACCCAGGTACAACTTGAGGGCATTTCTTCTTGTCCTATCACTTATTTCATGGAAGGAGAGATGGACATCCATCTTGATGCCTTGAAATGGCTACCTGGAACAGAAGCTAGACAGATTAAGGAGGATGAAGTGGATATTTATTAAAGGCCTTCAACAGGTACACCTTGGGCAGCCAAAAGCCTTTCAGAGGCTACACCCAAGATGGATGATGGTCACAAGATTTTCAGATAGATAAAAGTTTGGTCTATTTGCATATCAAGCATTTGTCCTCCAATTACAGCTTCAGATAATGAAGTCATATTCCCTCTGTTTGGCCCTTCCCAACTCACTTTTATTTTTACATTCCAGGGCTTGAGACTGTGATGGTGACCTTGGTTCTCATGCCTGGAAGGATTTGTCTGATCAAAATGTGAAGAGAACTTACTAACACTCTATATGGAGCTCAGAGTTACACATTAACACAGTACAGGATCTGAAAAATATAAAAGCTAAAAACTTAAGGCATCAACCTTGCTACAACCCAGTGCTCAGCCTACTAAGCTGTAAGTCCTTGGCTTCTGCTGTGTGCATTAGCCAACAGATAATCCCCTAACTGGGTATGTTCCTCTTAGCGTCTCTGCTCACATCAGTAGATGTGAACCATCTGAAGCAGATGTGACCACTGGGAGCAGTTTGTCACACTGCTGCCTGGGGCTGTGGCAGCCTGAGGGCGATGGGGAACTCCAGCTCTCCCAGCGGGAGGCGAGCCCAGGACACCAGGTGCCAGTCACAGCTTTCTTCCCTGCTCAGTGACAGGAGTTCACTGCTGTCTTGATCTGAGGTGCTTTCTGTAGCCGGCCCTGAAGCAAGTCTGCCTTCTGACACATGTTCTAGTGCTGGCAATTCAGTCCTTAGCATGAGTCCAGCTCACTACACAGAGATAAGGCCATAAAGACAGGCAGAAGAGCACAGACCTGGTTGTGATATTTCCTCCTGGTTTGTGCCCAGCTGTGTTCATAGTCCTCCTGAGACAGGCATTGGGAGACACAGCAGATATTTCCCAGAGGTTACAGCAGTGGAACTGTAGCCCTTCCTGAGCCTGCCCAGCCAGGGTCTGGCTGTAGGTCAATATCCGAAAATTCACTGCAAGTTGCCTTCTACACATTGTGCCCTTTGTAACCAAGATCCTGAGCCAGTTTAGGTGCTTCCACATTAACACAACAGGAAATTATGCTCAAGGTATTGCAGGGATGAGAAATACTAAATCAACCATGAAGATCTGTCTATTTCTGCTGTTTCTCTGCTTGGACAGCAAACCCTTTTCTGCTCTCTCCTCTCATGTCTCAAACCAGGCAGACAATCTCTTGGTTTCCGCATTTCAGACCCCAAACTCATCTCTCTTGCCCTGGGACACCTTGTACCCACTATGGCTCAAACATCCAGCCTGAACTAAGAGGGTTTCCTTCAGTTTGCTCACAGCCCTTTGAAGAGAAAAAAGATGGACAAAATGTTTAAGATACAACCTTGAGAAAGAAGATTTCTTAGTTATCTGCTTTTGACAGAACTGTTTTTGTTGTATTTTCAAATGAATCCTAAATTACTGTAAATAATGATTTTCAAGTCTGTAAGCTCCAGCGCTATGCCCTTGGATTTAGCATTATGGGCCCCAGTGCCTGCTAGAAGACTCAGAGAAACACTTTGTAGCTGCCAGACAGCTTTCTTTCGAGAAATTTTTCTTCTGTTCTCTCTTTTACAAGGAATTAAACACTTACTGTTGACCCAGAACTCAGTAAAACTGAGACTACCCTCTAAGGATGACCAGCTGCAGGAACCTAAGTGGCATATATGGTGAAGTCAGCTCCTCTCAGCTGAGCTGGAGTAAATGCACATAGTTTTCATTTTCTGATAATGTGAACTAAAATACCCTTGCTTAAACCATTGCAGAAGCTTACCGTGCACGAGTGAAGACAGTCAGTAGAATTGTTTTATTTCCATTGCAGTGGGATTAATTTCTACATAGGCAGCCTTTGTGCCTGGGCTTCAGGGCAGCCACTTTCAGCTGACAGTGGCAACTTCTGGATGCTGAAAACGCTGACAAAGAGCCTATGCCCTCTTTTAAAACCTCCAGCCCTTTGCCTCAAACGAAAGTTCTGGTTTTAAAGTCTCTCCCATCCATTTTAGGGCAGTGTGTAAGGCAGCCACACTCACAGAGGAATACTGGATGCCTTTCTTCTCAGCTTCAATCAGTGCTGGGTTTGAAATGGCCCGTAGGAGTTTTACAGAGCTGGGTTGCTGATATCCATTTCTCTTACTCCCGCCCAGCTGAGCAAGCTGGCTTTGCTGTGATTTCCACATGGCCTGCACAAGGAGTTGGATTCTTCACTATAGCTCAAGTTTAATTAAAGCGTTATGAGATATATCTTTCAGGAATTGGTCTCATTGAATTTTTTTCTTTAGGTATCTAATCTAAAGGAGTAACTCCGATATTATTCTCAAGACGAAAATTATCCTTACTTCTTGTTGCCTCAAAAACCTGTGAAATGTTCTAGTCTTGGTTTTTATGGCCAGGCAGCTCTATGGCATTGTGTGTTTAATGGTCCTTTGCTCACAGTCACCTCTTGTTTTCCATGCATTCATTCATTTCTTGGCTGAAAACCAACAGAACTCCTTTACATCAAATAAAGGAATCTCTAATTTTATATGTAGTATTACTACTTATACATCAGCCTTTGCATATACATAACCATGCATAGTATGTGTGCTATATGTGCAATACAATATTATAATATAGTAATACTCTGTATAATGTTATATATTTGTCTTTCTCAGGACTGGAGAGGAACTTTCCTCCTTGTTGCCTGTAAGATTAGAGAAACTTGGTTCAAAAAGTCTTATGATGAAGGGAGGAAGAGGGATTGCTTTTTCTTCACTGCTCCAGCTTTCATTCATACCCTGGAAAAATTAACCAATATTTCTGGATTATTAGCCTACCATAATCTGAGTATCAGTGCCCAAATGAGAAGACTAATTTTTTGGTTTATCTCCTGTGGAAGCTGAAAACCCTGGGTTTCATCCCCAATGCATGATCAAATTATTAAGTGAAGTGTTTTTCTTTTACAAATGTATTCATTTCCAACACAGTTTATTTAGACCAGTGCCTCTAGTCCAGGAGCCATCTGTGACTCTCATGAAAGACAAGTCAATTCCCAAAGAATAAATAGAAAAGGGTTTATCCACTACAATTTTTTCAATCATATCCATTTCATTTAAAAATTTAAATTGTAACCTGGAATTTGATCAGTATTTCTATTAACTTACCCCTTCATCTTATATCAATAAAGCAATTATTTTAACTAATGAAGATAATGGATTATGAGAAAATAAAGGACAACTAGAAGAAGAAATCCATCTATATTAAAGTTCCACAGAGAATATCAATTTGCTCAGTGGTACAAACATGGGGTAAGAGTCACTGCAGAAGAAGTTAAATGTTACACAGAGAGAAAAAAAGTCTAATAAGATTTGAGTTTAATGGGTTACGTGCCCTTGATTCCTCCTTCTTGTTGTTTCTTTGTCCTAAAACAAACCTGACAGTATGTCTTCGGATCATCAGGTTAATGAAAGATATGTACATTGTGAAGGTTAAATAAGACCTCTGGTAAAGAACTTTCACCAGAAAAGCCTGAAGCAATTTGAATTTTTCTTATGCTTCTGATTCCTAATGCATCCACTAAAGAGGCAATTTGACAAACATAAAGCGCTCGGGGCTCTTTGTCCACAGTTGTCAACTGTTTTTTGTTCAGTAAAAGCCCAGTGGAAAGAAAGGGCTTAAAGCAGTCATTTGGTTAACAGAGAACTCGGAATTAATCACACACATCTGTACCCAGTGGTGCTTTTAGCACTGTTCTTTGGAACTGTAAATCCCCCATACCAGGAATGTGCAACCTACATGTGGGAGCTCATCCGCATGCCCCTACTGCTCCTGCTTTTAGAGTCACCAGGGGAACACAATGTGAAAAGGTTTTTAGAAACAAAAACCAGATTATGTGAAGAATTCTCACTCCTACTTTTTGTAATGAACTTTGTGTTTCTCAGTGCACACATTATTTTTTATGCATCTATTTTTAAGTCCTATTTAAAAACTTATATAGAATTGTTTACCAACATGCAAGAGGAAAACCCTCAACTTGTGAACATAATCTAAATCAGTAGATTTACAGAACAATCAATAGGAAGGAAATAACTCAATGTTTTGTTTCCTGATTTTTTTTTCTAAAATCTTTGATCCCTCATTCCGTTCATGCAGAAAATAAGGATACATAAGAGCTGGTCTATCAAGTAAGACCAGTGGTTCATTAAATGTGCTTTCTTCTCTTCCAGTGGAAAATGCCAAATGCTGGCATGAAACTTTGTGACAGATGATTATGGACTTCTTTTAGTTGTCTTTTTTTTGTTGTTGTGGGTGTTTTTGGATCTGTTTGGTGGTTTGGTTGTTTTTTTGTGGAATTACCAACCCATGGTGAAATACCAACTAACTTGCATATTTCAATGGCATCTATAGAAATGTTTGGAGATTACCCAGAAGCCCAAGACAAAATGGAAACTGTAGAGTCTGTAGAAATTAAAGACAGCTGCAGGAAATGGACAGGCCTTGGAGAGCTTCAGAGGAGTTGCCTTATGGACTTATATAACTAGATTAGTTCCATATTTAAAAGATGAAACATTACATTTAGGAACAATGATTTCCACACTATGACAATAAAAATTCATTATATGTGTAGGACCTTATAATTTTTGATAGTTTAAAATTATTTAGTTTTATTGTTCTTTAATGCAAGTATCTCTCAGCAACTAATAAACTAAACATGATTATCCACCTCTGCTGACTCTCACAGATCCAGGATGGGCTCTGGATGTGGCACCTGGTTCCCCATTTAAACTGGCTTGTAAAAACTTTTCAAGAGAGAATTGGCTGCATTTTTAGTCAAAGTCAAACCTTACCTCAGCAGTAAAATGTGAGATCCTAGGGAATGAACTTGCTTGGGAGGAGTCTGTAATGCATCCCAGGAGTTCTGGGCATAGAGATTTTCTTTGTAAAGCAATGATCCAAAAAAATATCTAGTCCTTTCAGAGTAAAGCCCATTATTATATATGAATAGGTGTTAAACTTGTGCTAGTTAAACTTGTTTTTTCCAAAACTGACCAGCAGGATTTAAAGAGGTGTTAGTCATAAAAAATCCCTGCTATGAAAAAGAGGCAGCTGTCTTCTGATCATTACAGTCATTGATCTTTTTCATGTAAATTTAACATGTAAAAATAGACTAGACTTTAAAGAAAAAATACACGGGTGAGGCCAGTTGTCAATGTAATTTACAAAAAACCCTTAAACTGTTAAACGCATATTCTTAAGAACAAAGTTTGACCTTGTTTCTTCTTGGACTACTAATAATTCATTTTCTTGTTTTCCAGAGGAAATGGATTTTGCAAGAGCAAATAGCTGAAACTTGCAACTTTCTAGCTTTAATATGGTAAGGGAAAGATGAGCATCATGTTGCATCAACAGATGGTAAAACCACTATATTTTAAAAATGCTGGGGAAAATCAAGGAGTGGAATTATAAGGGAGTCTATTTTGCAAAAGGAAAGGAGAGGGAAAAAGTGGTTTGATTTCTAGACTTTCTCCTTGCAGAAACCAGTTGAAGATACTTTGCTAACAAGAACTATTCAGAAAATTGTGATTGTCTCTCAGCATCAGACCTTTCCTATAGGCTCATCTACCTAAGAAGCATGCACCAGGATTTATTCTCATTGAAATGTGTCCGAATTTTTAGGGGTTTTTTTCTATGCTATCTTTTCTCTCCTTTTTTTTTTTTTTTGATTCCATGATTCTGATCATATTATACATTCTCCTGGTAGCTCCTCACAGTTGTATGGCCTCTGTCTGTTTAATGATCATTCTCTGTCCTTCCATAGTTAATGATAACAGGCTCCACAGCATCCCTCTTCATTATCACTACAGAGCACACATTTCCAGCCTGTTTTATACCTCAGCTCTTTGTAGTTCTATTTAGAAATATATTTGCAAGACCTGCTTGTGAGAATGCTCTATAAAGCAACGTCAAAAGCCTTTTTACAGACAGCACCCTGGTATCTTCTGCTTGTCTTCCATTCGCAGAGCTGCAGGAGGAAGTTTGAAAAGCCTGACATTATCTATTCTTGCCAAGTCTGTGCTCATTGTTGCTCAGCTCTACTTCAGCTCCCATCATTCTCCCTTCTGCTCTGACTCTGTGCAGTTGCTTTTGCCTCAGCAGCTTTGCTTCCAGCACACTCAGGTCCTTTCCACTGACAACACATTTTGCTGTCTGTAGAATGCAGTTATTGTTCCCTTAGTTTGTCATCTGCACACTTTGTCTTGCATTTCCTTTCTCCTCCCATTTTTCTAAATATTTTAATGTTTTTCTATCACTTGAGAAAACTTATGCATTCATTCTTTGCCTCTAATTATACTCCATCTCTCTGACTGCTCCTTCAATTTCTCTGTCACTGTTGTCTGTTTTCTCCTCTGCTTCTAATCCTTCAGACCACCCTCTGACTTCTTCCTCTTCTTCCAAGTACCCCCACAGCTATTTCTATCATCCTTAAAATCCATCCTTTAAATGCAATTCTTGCTAATTCAAAACAACAAATGAAAAACCTCTTTCACCTCATCTGCATCACATTAACCCTCCACCACTGAAAATAAATAAACTTTTAAATACCTTTGTCACTTCTGAAAATGAAGAGGAAAGAATAATCACTTTTACTGATTTAACTGGGGACCCATGAGGGCTATGGTGATCCAGGATTAGCTTCTTGGGGTTATTTTTTAAAGCATGCATAACCATATTCCTATTTGCTAGTTTGATAGATCACAGCAACACAGTCATAACTTTTTACAAATTGCCAGTAATCCCAAGGCTTCTGTCTTCTAAATAAGGCCATTCTGAGTTTCCAACTCTTATAAAGTAATTATGTTTTGTACCTCATTTACAATAAAAATGGATTAATTCAGTCTAAAGAAATAGGCTTTTTCAAAGGAAATCAGACAGAGAGAAAGTAGCTTTACAATCTGAGAATTCACACAAAGCAAGCAGCTGATCTTGCCTACACACACTGGGAGTTTCTGATAAAAGGAAAGATCTAATTACACTTAGCACTTTGAAATCGAATAATTCAGCTTTGTTGTAAAGTGACATAATTTTTCTGAAACTGCTGACATGGGGCACAACGTGAATCACTTGCCATCCTCTCACCTCCAATCCAAAATTATTAAAATATAATAGAATTTTTGTTCAACTTTTAACATCAGAATTTTGGTATTTTCTTTTGCAGCATTGTGTCAGGGAAAAGGTTTAGAGAAACATCAGGCCAGGCAAACTAATGAAAATTGAAGGGCTTGTTTAATCCCCTAAACTGTGGTGAAAAACTCTGAGCAACAGTATTTATGCTTCAAAAGTATCATTTGAAGAATTTCCAAATGGTATTTTTAAAATCTGACAGATGACCTAAAGAGCTAAATCCACTTAAACCATATTCTTTTAAACTAAATGTCATTCTCCCTATTCACAGCAACATTCTCCATTTGCATATCAGAATTTCCAGTAACAGGCCAAAAAGCTCTTGAGTTAATGCTGAATGCATCAGTGATGCAACTCATGGCTGGGGATGCAGTAGAGAGCTGTGTGCTCCAAAAGGAAGGTTTCTCACAGGTAGGACACACAGCTGGACTCTTCAGGTTTTCTGGATGGGAAACAGGTGGCACCTACCTCGCCCCAGTCTTTGGACTGGGAAAACCTGTGAATGTCATCTGAGAAATGTGGGTAGCAAACCTACCAGTGTATTCATGAAGGATGAAAAAGGGTAATTTTAGCCAGGATAATTTTCTAAATCTTATCTAACTCTATATTAATAACTGATAACTATTTTAAATGCCTTTTTTTTTCCTATCCCATTGAAGTGACCTTTCTATCACTTGTTTGTCCAGACTGATTCTTTCTGCACTCAACTCTTTTCAGTCTCATCATTTTTATTTAAAACAGACTTCTTCAACAACTTATGCTATAATTTTGAATTCTATAATCCTTGATTCTGTACAAGGACTTGAAGTGGCTCCTTCAAGTGGCTTCCTACTTGGCAAGCAGTGGTTTATTCCTCAAAATATTTCTACTGTTCATGGATTTATTAAGGTTGGAAAAGATCTCCAAG
The DNA here is from genome assembly GCA_013400175.1 of Phainopepla nitens. Classification (NCBI taxonomy): domain Eukaryota; kingdom Metazoa; phylum Chordata; class Aves; order Passeriformes; family Bombycillidae; genus Phainopepla; species Phainopepla nitens. The sequence continues at coordinate 143,092 of VXBQ01013861.1, forward strand.
ATCATCAAGTCCAACTGTTGACCCAGCACTGCCAAGTTCACTAAATAATATCTACAAGTACCACACCTTCACACCTTTTGAAAACTTCCAAGGATGATGATTCCACCCCTTCCCTGGGCAGCACTCCTTCCCTCGTCCTTGTTTGTGGTTTTACTGTTTGTCCCTTTTTCCTTTGTCTTACTGCCATGGACTCCGAAAAACGTTACCCCATGACCCTACTCTCTTTCTAGTCACAGGCAGCAGGAAGTTAAACCTCCTGGTGATTGGGTCCTCCCCTTACTCTTGGGTTCCTCTCCCTACACTTAGGCTCTTCATCAAATACAGACTTCCATTCTGTGTTGATTCTTGTGCCTCAATTTAAAGCAGTCTGAATGGCAGAGTCAGCCTATTCCTGCAACCAGGCTGCTTCTGAGCTGACTGAAAAGCAATCAGGAGTACATTGTCTGAAAAAGTCCAAGCTTTAAATGTCTTCTTGGTCCCTTACAGTCAGATCATCAAACAGCTGCACAGCATTAACACAAGTTCATTGCAAAAGTTTATATTCCGATGAAAAGAAAAATTCAGTTTCGTCCCCGTCTGCCAGAATTATCAGTGATGAATGACAAAGTGTAGGGAAAAATACAGAAAGAAAAGGACAAAGAGAGAATCTGCTTCCCTCTGTGTTTATAACTGGACCAATCAATTATCTCATGGTGAGGCTCACTCCACCTGCTCAGGAGGGACTTGTTCTGGCAGTGCACCCACTGCCTTGGGACAGGCGCTTCAAGGAAGGGCCTGCTCTACTTTCAAGCCCTGTGAAAAATTTCAATTCCAGTATCACATATAAGCCTCTCAGGCAGATCTACAAAAAAGAACAGTGCACTTGCTGAAATGAAAGGCATTTACATATCTGTTCAGATGCTACATTCCCAAAGAGGCAACATGTTCCCAGTTCGAAATGAGGGAACTTAGGAAACTTTTGGAAGGAAATCTAGTTTCCAAAAGCTCCAGAGCTTCAAAGTCCACATGTGCTTTGGCCATGCCCAGAACAATATATCTCAATAGTTCTGAGCAATTAGGCATATAAACTATCCAGAAACCCTTCTGAGGCTGGATTTAGAAGTCCTGCTCTGAAAATCTTGACCGGGGCTGGACTTGTGCAGCGTTCTGCTGCAGAGATGAGATGGCCACACTGCAGGATGGGAGCTGAAAGAGAAATTATCTGCCAGGGCATCTCAACCCAGCTTTTCTAATTGATAGTCCTAATTCACCAGTTAAAAGATAGACTGGTTTTGTGACCTGGCTTGTAGGAGGAGTGCTTGGATGAATAGGGAAAACAAATATTCATCATGCCTATGATTAAGGGTAAAGTGAGAAGAGGACAATTATTTTTCACCCTCACAGTTCATCTGGGACCAAGGGCATCTCTTCTTCAGTCCCTGCTCCTAAGAATATATACACAATCTGTTTCAAGATCTTACATTCTGGCTTGTAAAAAATGTGTTTTTAAACCCAAGAAGTGTTGGACTACACAGTGAATGTGCACTTAAAATTGCTGCATTTGGGATGGGATCATTTTTAAAGAAGATAACATCTGTTTGAAAGCTGAACAAAAATTGAGCTCATGCATTTTCGGGAACTTATTAAATAACATAAGACAGATTGTCTTTCTTTCATATAAAACTTTTTTTTTCTTTAGAAGAAAAATTACAAGCACTATACGAAATGAAGTCAAAGGCTGCTAACACTTCCACTAAACAAATAGTTTTTATGAGTAATTGCTGGATCAAGCTGGTAATAGTGCTGGTACGTACCTAATGAAGAATTAATAATAATAATAATAATAATAATAATAATAATAATAATAATAATAATAATAATAATAATAATAATAATAATAAATATCACTGTCCCTGTCTCTGCACGCTTTTTTTGCTTAGCAGTGATAGCCCCTGCACATAGTCTCCTCTCTACAGTATGTTTTAAAACTGGAAGGTGTTTTCACATTTGTACATAAATTGAGTTCTGCAGGTCTGATCTTAAGAAAGGGAAACAGTGAGAGTTTCTGCATGGTCATTGCCGCTGCTATGTAAGAATCAAAGTATCTTTCTTTTTGCCTTAGATATTTAGGCTTACAAGGGTTCCATTGTAAATAATGTGCAATAAGTAGCTCATGATCCATTATAAACATAGTAATTTGTATCTGTAAATCAGACTGTGTGTGTGCACATTTTCCTGCCCTAGAGGGAGAAATAGACACCTTTGAAGCTTCCTTTGCAAAGGGATGTCCCACTCACCTCATGCAAGTGCTTATATTTTTTTGTCTAATTGCATATACAGAAATACATATATATCTACTTACAGATAAAATTATAAAAAAAGCCTTTCAGTCAGAGTGAGAAATTAAAGGGGGTCCAAGTCAAGCAGTAAAGTAAGGGATAGGTAAAGGTGGCAAGTGAAGGAGAGCAAAAAAAACCAAAAAAACCACCAACTAGTACAGCCAGGCCCAAATAATAAAGCTTCTGGTAATCTCCATCCTTGAACATGCTTCAAAGCTGGAGAAATTCATCACACTCATTCAGTAGCACAAGTATTCTTCATATTGTATAATAAATGCTGTCAGCTGTATAAAGTGACCACATTTGCAACCCTCAGGGAGAACTGGACTATTTTCTCATCACAAAACACAGATATTTATTGGACAAAAATAAATTATGGGACTTGAATGTATTTATTTTAATTTGTTAAGTGTTATTTTGTGGACTTGAAGGGATTTCCTATATAAAAATATTAATCAGTGGAAAAGCCTTTTTTTTTCTGAGAAGTTCTTTGTGCTGCTACAAACATTTGCTAGCAACATGTGCAAGCAACTTTTCCTTTTCTGTCAAACTCAAGTTTCTGATGCTCTTTTCCTTTGCCAATATGATTCACAAGAGGTAAGAAAAGACTGAGTTTTTTCAACTTCTTTAGTTTAATAAATTTCTACTGGTATGTTCTTATTGTGGACCACAGGTACTGCAGTTTGTGTTTAACAAGTATTAGGTTATGTTTTAATTCTGGGGTAAAACCTTAGGAACACCCAAATGCTTGGGAATGGCAGTGGAGTCAGGTGTGCAAGAGCAATGTCCCGCGCTGTTCAGGCTGTGCAGAGCAACAAAAGGTTGGCTTACTGTAAGCCTGCCAATACTGTGAATATCTGAAATGGTCAAACCTTCAACTCAGATGCAGAAGAAAGCCAATAAAACCCCTCCTCTGAAGTACATGTTCTCTCCCTCTACTATTTAAGCTCTTTCTAGTCAAAGGAACTAAGCTGTCCAGTGCATAAAATTTTAGGCTTTGCCTTGTTTGCTTTGTCATAACTCTGTTTAATGGCAGTTTGCCACCATCCAGATTCTGAGGGATCCTGAAGCACCACAAATCATAATACAAACTATTAGCTGGGGTTACCCTGTTAAGCATCCAGGGGCAGCTGTCCCTAAGGCTCTTTACTGTTGCTTTTCACCCATTAAATATATTTTGGCTTCACAGTTGGGTGGGGTTTTTTTTGTTTTGATTTTTTTTGTTTGGTTGGTTTTTTATTATTATCTTCTGAGTCTCAGTATAAAAATACTCTAGACAGTAAAATTCAGACTGACAAAAATTCAGTCTTTAAACATGACCTTAATATGCACCACCACTGTAATACCTAATCTTGAAACATTCAATTGGAATTAAAAGTAGTTACCTGCCAATACAAAACAGTTCTCCCAATATATCTGTAGATATATTTCCCAGGAGAGAAAAAAGGGAGTATAAATGTCAAAGCATCGATTCCCCCAAGTTTTTAAACTTGTACATTTGTCTTGTTCCATTCACTGCAGACATTTTCTTGTTTTTCTCTCACCTGTCTCTGCAATAATCCAATACTCAGAAGACAAAGGGACAATTTGGCCCATTTTCTATTTCAGTAATAAAAACACAACTTAGGTGCTACACCTATGTTACAGAGCAGGTATGAAACCTTCACAAGCTTCACCCCTGTGATTTTCCTAGTAGTGACTTTCAAGTTCAAGACAACTCAAGAGGTCTGTAGTTCCTGCCCATATGAAGCTTCTACTACTTTTCACTAGCTATTACTCACCCATAATTCACCATTTTCAATCAGAACTCTTTACTTCTCATTGCCCTTTTCAGAACAATCCAGAATTCCTGAATATCTACTCTACTGCTCCTACTCTTTCATCCTAGTTACTTATTCCATTATCAAATATTGCCACTTTTCCCAAGTAACCACTCTAACTGGATGCACGATACAATTATTTTCTAAATGGCTGACAATAGAATCACAAATTCCAGCAAGGTAAACCCATAAACTTATGTCTTAAAAGAGAGAAATGATCAAATTACATAGTGTGGTAGAGATATAAATGGAGATAACTTATGAATCCCCCTAGGCTGTGAGCACAAAGAAAGGTAGCCTGGCACTGGTTTAGTGTTATAGGCCACCCTTCAACAAAGCATTAAAACTCACATCATCTTACATAAAAAACCAAAACCAAAACTACAATAACAACAACAACAACAAAAACCCAAAAAAACCCAAGAAAAAAAACCCTGACAAAGCAAAGAAAAAAAAACACAAAAAAACCAAACCAAACCAAACAAACAAAAAACCTCCAACCAAACCAAACCAAACAAAAAAAACCAAACCAAAATAAAAAAACAAACCACAAACCAGCAAAAAACAAAACCACAAGCAAACGAACAAACAAAAACCAATAAGCAAACACAAAGCATTTTATCCTTAGATAACTGCATTTATAGCAAAAAAAGCATATATTTATCTAAAATATACTAAGGACTATCAGTCCCAAGCAAAGAATTTGCACATTGATTTGAAAATGTATCTCCTTACAGCACACTCTAGACCCAGTTCTCTTGATGGGAATATCTGCATAAGGCATTTATTTCAATCTGAGTCATTAGAGGTCCATTATTCAGAATTAAAAAATAATATTAAAACATCCTTGTGGCACACCTGATTCTGGACCCAGGGTATGGGAAGCCCAGACTTTAGTAACCAGAGGCTAAATATGCAATGTGCAATAGAAAAGTACTAAGAGGAAACTGAAAAAGTTTTGAGTTAGGAACCTGTGAGAGAGAAGAAAGAGAAAAATATTTTCACCTGCAGGTCTCAGCTTAGTTTTTTCTACCAGCTGATTTAGCTTGTGGTTGCTTTAAATCCCCTTTTTCTTGCCTCACTTAATACTCACTTTCAGCATAGCAATTTAGGTGTCCATCAAAGCAATGTGAATTCTTGGTGCCCAGACAGCTAACATTTGGGAGCTGCAGCACTGAATATTTCATTGGATTTTTGATTCTTTTCCCAAAAGAAATCATAGTTACAGGATGCTGTGACCAGGAGCCCCATAATTAGTTCTCCTGCAGTCATCAGCTTCTCTTATACAAAAATGTGACCTTACCAGACTGTGCTCTTGAGCCTTTATCATCCACTTTGATTCCATGACCCTACTGTTCTCTCAGTGATGCATCCCGGACTCCACAACTTGCCTTGGCTGTGTGCCAGACCAAGAAAAATGGTGGTTACCACATTTTACACAGCTCCATGACCTCTTGGAGGGTAACAGCAAATTGCCAGTGCAGCTGTCAGCTGGGAGGTTTGTGTCTGGCTGAAAGCAAATGTCAATAATAATCAGTATCTGTTGTGGGTCTCACACTGCTGGGCACATCTTCCAGTGTGCAGCTCCAAGTGAAGCCACTTATTTAGCTGCCTAAATATGGATCAGGAACACACATTTATTTGTTGTTGCAAATAATTTGCATGAGAAGTTATGCATCTCCATGCCCATTCCTACCACCTTGGGCTGGGGATGACTAAAACATGGATAAGAGGAAAAGTTTCTATTAAAATGATTGAGTGTTAATGCATAGTGAATTCTATGCCACATGATACTGAGTTATGTTTGAACCTTGTCCTGTTTCACAGAGTAAAAGAAGTCTCCAGCAAGACTCTGAGGTACTAAATCTGATAATTCAATTTACATTATAAATCTCATAACGTTTCATGCAGTTTAAGACTAGAAGAAACTGTGATATAAGTTAGTCTGACTTCTTGTCCTTTTGCTAAAGATTTGACCTGCAGAGGACACTCCGAAATGACCTCAATGGCAGAGAACCAGCTAGGTCAGATCACCTTAAATGATCTTGCAAACAGTCTGTATCTCACAGAGAGGACAGGGGAAAAAGCCAAAATTACCTCCAGATGGAGAACTTGCACTTCAGATCATTCTGGAAGCAACCAACTTGTGTCTCCCAGGGAGTCTGCAGGTACAGCCCAGGGACACCCCTTGCCCTCCAGCAATAACTCACAGTCCTAGAAAATATTTTCTATCAATCTCTAGGTCATCACATTTTTAAAAATATACCAAGAATAGAAAGTTATGAAAGAAAGTCATCTTAAGTTATGGTGATCCACCATTAAAGTAAGGAAAGATTCCTGGCGGATTTCCCTCAGTCCTTGTGAGCTGCCATTTGCCCATGGAAGTCCAGGTAAGTGCAGTACTAATCTCTTCAATCTCAATATCTGGTGTCAAGGATGACAACATTACACCTGGACATAAATAAAAGTAAGTTACTCTTTATACTCAGATTTATTCACTTTAACAGGACACAGCTCTTGCTCACTGTTCATTCCCAGGATTTATGGTTATGTAATAGGTTTCTTACACAAGGATTTCTGTGATATTTATAGTCGGCTTTTCTTTTTTTTTTTAACCTCCTCTTTTAGGCAAGAGTTGCAAACTTCTCTAGTATTTAACCTCAGGGTAGCCTTTCTCCCCTTCTCTTTCTCCTTTAGACAAGAACACATTCCTCTGCTCCTTTCCTCCTGCCAGCTGAACAGCTGCTAGTGAGAAGGTATGTCCTCAACAAAAGAGAGGCTCTGAAGATGTGCTCAGGGCAGATACACTTGGCTCATGACAGGTATCACTGAAACTCATGGAAAAGTGAGCATCTCATTCCTCCAGTCTCCTTTGAAAAATTGGTCTTCAACTCTTCTAAACACCACATTTTCCTGAGTCTTTCTGCTGCCTTAGACTTATGATAGAGTCTCAGATTCAGACTCCAGACTCATTGCCAGCCTACATGAAGTCTATGGAAAGTAAAGAAAATGACAAGACATTTGATACTTGTGTGTGACCTATATCTCTCAAGATAGCTTAAGAATCAGTGTCCTGCCAACATTTTATTTATCCTTAGACCTCGAACTTCCTCCTATTTCAGCTTTAAAAATAACCTCATTACAGTGCAGTTTTTAAAAGACACTGTTCAGCAAAAGATAAACATCTTTAGATTCATTTACTGTCTGAGTCTTCAAAATTAGTGTTATAGATTCTAAAGAAAGGAGAAAATTGTCTGTCATTGACTGCATCTGTGTGCACATACCACCCTCTTTAATACTCAAAGAATTTGTTATGATTTCTGTTATTCCTAAGACCACATAAATTAAAACAATAAGACAGCTAGAATAAAGTGTTACCAAATCCTAATCTCTAAAAGTGATGTGAAATATTTTCCAGCAAATAAAAGCAGAAAGAACTAATGATCCAGAGCTTTTAGCCTATTTATGTGAGAGATTAAAATAAACCTAGATTCTAAATCTTGATCAATAACAGAAATGTGTGGTCTAGAAAATAGCCTAAAAAGTGCATACACTGGTCTCCAGCTGAAAAATGTGGACATTTTACAGTTAAATATTTTGGTGGGGGAAATTCACTCTGCAGTTTAGGGGGTTCTATGTTAACTTCAAAAGAAATGTAGCTATTTCTGGTTGTTATTACAAGAAGACATTCATAGACCTAGACCTCTTTGGAAAGAATGCTAGCAATTTCAAATGTCATAGGCCAGTATTGACATTAGCTTTGAAAAAGGATCACATTCAGTGCACTGAGTTAAGAGATTTCTTTCCAGGTAATGATTAATTCTTTTTATACAATGTAATTGTGCAAGGATAAGCAAACTCACCTTTTCATCAGAAAAGGAGGAGGATTTAGTTCATCTTGGACAATCCTTTTCTGCCTATGCAGCATAGAGAAACACAGAATAGATGGTGCTTAAACCTTAGTTGCTTATGACAGAGAACAAAAGCACAGATTTCTCCTTATCTTAGGTTGCAAATGCAAGATGAAGCTGGGGGTGTGTATTCTATTGCCATCTGTTGAAACTGGGTGGGACAGTTTTCTTTATCTCTTCCACGACCCACCCTCCTTCCAGGAGAGATATCTTCTGTTAATGGGGCACTGAGTCTCACCACATGGCTGATAAAAATACATCATCCCACTGTGAGAGGCGCTGCCTGGGGGAGGAGCCAAGCATTTCTACATGTGTATAATCTGAGGCCCGGAACACCACAGGCAGCCTTCTCCCACTGGATTCCCAGAGTTGGACCAGACCCTTCTACATCACCACTGGACCTTCTACAGGATCTCTGCTTCAACAGAACCATCTGTCACTCCAAGGACTGCAGTCACCATTTAACTGGACTGCTACCAACACCCTGACTGACAGGGTGTCAGGTTGTATTCTAATTCTGTCAGTTTTTACTGCATCTTATACTAATTTTCCTATTAAGTTGTAGTTTGTTGGGTTTTGTTTTATTTTATTTTACTTATACATACTAATAAAGAAGTGTTGTTCCTATCCTCATATGCCTGAGAGCCCTTTAATTTCAAAATTATAATAACTTGGAGGGAGGGGTTTTACATTTTCCATTCCAAGGGAGCCTCCTGCCTTCGTTACCAGACACCTGTCTTTCAAACCAAGAGACTCATCTTTTCACTTTATATTTCAAGTAAAAGAGTCACTCTCACAGTACTTCCTAGAATAGGGGCTTATCCTCTCTAATGTCCTTATTATTTGACCTATAGGTGATAGGGAAGAGGGGGACATTGAGGCTACCACATTCAGTGGGGAGGTGCTGGTGACCTCACCCCCGAGCAACTCCTGTAGAAGGGGCTGTGCTGCTTCCTGCAGAGGAGGATGCTGACACTTTCAGGCTTTGCAACCCTTAGGACACTTTTGGCTGGATAGTACAGGTGACTTTGACAATCTCTGCGCCAAAGTGCTCCTGAGCAGCACCCGCGTCCCACTGAGTCTCCTAATGTCAGAAAAAAATCCCTAATCCTATGACTGATTAGTTTTTTTCTAGTTTAAATTTAGAACCTAGGTGAAATTTAGTTGGGGATATCCCATGCCTTTCTGGAGCCAAGAGAACTCAAGGCCATCGAGCATCTCATATGTTGCTACACATCCATGTGTGGGCAAATGAACTGAACATGGACTGTTACTGTTTTAGATACAAGAGAAAATTAGATTTTTTAAATTATTTTTTAATGTTGATTCAACATAGGTTTTTTCTAAGTGGTGCAATGACAGTCTTGGATGCTTTTCCTGCTGTCAGCTGAAAATCTCACTGAAACTGGTTCCTTTTCTTGTCCCCTTCAGTCACTTGTCGATCTCTACTGCCTCACCAGATTGTGTACTTTTTGTCATTTGTTCTCAGCTCAGCAGATGAAGATTAGTTTAGAAACAAATATAAGCGGATTTAAATACAGATGCTAAATAAAGTAATGCATGTTAATGGGTTTCCTACAATTTCTCCCGCTTTAGCCAAAATTGTCTCTAATGGTGAATGAAAGGAAGAGGATGGGAAGCAGATGTTTTCTACTGTCTTGATTGTAAACTGCCCTGACACTTCCCCCCAAAGAGTTTATCAAGAGAGTTTGATTCAGTGAATCAGTCCCAAAACCAGAGCTGAAGCATCAACATAGCCAAAGTGATCACTTCTTGGACCTCATGGGGGAAGAAACCAACAAACCAATCAGAGAAAATATTTTGCCCTTAAAAAGACACATTTCTTTCGTGACAGGCAAATATTTAAAATAGTAAAGAAGTCTTGAAGGATAGTTACACCTCACACTGATATCCCTGGGAGTTAGCTACAGACCTCTGGGAATCAACTTTAAGTTTCAAGCTTTTCTTTAAAGAAAATTTAAAATTGATTCACTCTGGAACGTGTTCCCTTGTAAGGTAAAACAGTACCATGTGGAAGGAGTTGCCACCTGAGTTCAGATACAGCAAAAGACAGGAATAACTGATGCCACAAAGTCAGTTGTGGGACGTGTGCTGGGCTAAATGAAAGGAGAAAATGAAGATGCAAAAACCCGAAGTAACCAATCTCAGTTAAATTTTAACTGAATTTTAGGTTTAAAACTGTACTCTAGTCATTAGAATTGGATTTATTAAAGATTCAGAAGTTTTATAATGAGATAAAAGTAGGCTCTAATGTTGGATCTGAAATACAAATCAAAGCATAAAATACAAGAAAATTATTTTAATGCAGTTATTTTAATACATAGCAGTGAAGTCATAGAGAAACACTACTTTAGCTTGTCAGAAAAACAAATTGGAATAACATTCATAGTTCTCATACAGAGAACATAAATAAATAAAAAGAAAACTAAGAACCAATGTCCTCATTTTGGAGGATGAGGAAAAATAAAACAGCCAAAGAAAGGATAATAGTGAAAATAGCATGGAGATAAAAATATTAAAGAAATGGGATAGAAATGCTACTGCCAGAATGTTGCATAATGACTGCTTTTATGAACAAACAGAACTAGAAATGTTGCTTTCTTGCTTTCCAAGAAACCTCCAGCAAGCCCGGAATGGGACATGCTTAAGCAGGAGGATAGTTTTTTCCCTCTGAAGCAGTGAGGATGTGGCACTTCATGTTCTCTTGGAGAAGTACAGAAGCTCTTCTGGTAGCTTTTCAACACGCTTTGTGTTCTGTCTGTTTTCTGTCAGCTCTGGGGAATTGAGCAACACACTTAAAGGATGATGGAACTTGAGAGTTCATCAACTTCAGATTCGTAGAATGATAAATAATATATCAATCAGAGTCTGGCATTATATTTATTTTTCCCAGCAAATCTGCAAAATTTCAGTCACAATTATTTTTCTGGATTTTTCTGATGTCCTTTTCTTTCTGAGATAAGAGGGAACTCCAGACTCCATGCTGGAAAGACGGATTGTTCTACTACATACTCTGTGGCGCAGAGGAGGGTTTTCCATGCCTTGGGGTACAACCCTGCCATGATAAAATCTAAAGAAGATTAAGGCCTGCTAAAAGAAGCTTTTGACAAAGGGACAAGAGAGAAGAGATTATCACTGCTGATGAAGGGGCAAGCATAGGTACTCCCTTGCCCTGCCCCTGTTGGCCTCCTCGTAATGGAACTGTTGGCTGGAAAACACAGCTCCCTGGGAAGTGTGGACATTGCAACCAGCAATTATGAGCTGTTCCTGGACAGGGTTTTCATATCACACGTTGTAGCAGCCCTGCAAGTCAAAGGAGTGTTCTGTTGTATTCACATGCCCTGTGGCCCAGCTATGTGATCCTCCATACACATCCATCTTCATGTCTGAACTCTGGCTGTCCCATCCATCAGTCTGTGCTGAGGCAAATACACCTTAAAATATAGCAATGATGGAGAAACATTCCTGTCACAGATTTAAATCTGAAGGACAGATAGGAATCCTAAGATGGGGAAGAGGTGGTTAAAGGAGGACAGAGAAGCCAGAAGAGAAAACATGTATAACACAATTGAGGATGATATTTTTCCCTTTCTGGGAAATAGAAAGTTTTCCTATTTTTAAGAACTTCCATTTATGTGACCTACTATCCCATAGCAGTCTTATAGTAAGAGTTACCAGGACAGGTCACGGAGGTTATGTTCACATTAATAAACTAACCAGTAAAAGCAGTGATAAATAACACACACCAGTGCTGGCTCTGTATGGGACTTATACAGGTGTCCCCTCCCACCTCGAGTGAGCAGCTGCACTCAGGCCCCTTAGCAGCAAGATGCCCCCCTCTGCACCCTGTCCTGCATCCCATGGCAGAAAACCACTGGGAGCAAGAGGCAGTCATGCCAGGCCAATCTTTACAGTTAATGATAGAAGAGCTTCATAGAATCATAAAGTTTGAAAAATACCTCTACCCCCAGCCTGTAGTATGCGGGACCCAGCACTTTGCCTCATTGAATCTCAAACCTTTGTCCCCAGTCCAAGTCCCTCTGCAGAGTCTTCAGCAGACCAACACTCCCACCCAGCTTTGTGTCATCTGTGAACTGACTGAGGGTGCCCTTGTGCCCCTCATCCAGATCATCAATAAAGATACTAAATAGGACTGGTCCCACTGCTGAGCCCTGGGGAGCACACTTGTGACCAGTCACCAGCTGGATGTAAGTGCACTCCCCACCCCTCTCTGGGCCTGGCCATGCAGCCAGTTTTCACCCAGTGAGGAGCATACCTGTCCAACCTGTGGGCTGCCAGCTCCTCCAGGAGAATGCTGTGGGAACAGTGTCAAAGGCTTTACTAAAGCCCAAGCAGACTCACCCACAGCCTCTCCCTCATCTCCTAGGTTGGTCACCCAATTGTCCTCCCCACTGTAACTGTTGTGGTGCTGGGATCCTCTCCCCTGGTCCTTCTTTGTTCACTTGTAGAGACAGAGCTCACAAGGCTAGCGAGCGGCAATGACATCTTTACCGTGTTTTTGGCTCTCCTAGGCCAGGTTTCACACAGTTCAGGGGACAAGAAATGCCAAGGAATGGTACCTGTTACCAGTGTGGACTACTGTGGGCCAATATGGGCCAGTATCTGCCAACAGCAGTCAAGGCCAAATAACGTCATAATACAGATATAATAAGTGAGCACGTTTTTATTTACCTAGGCTTGGAAGACTGATGGCCCAGGGATTACTGCTGACAGGACTTATTGTACTCTACAAACTTTGAAGAGGACTCATGAATATTTCTCATAGCTCAAGGGAAACATTTTGGATAGCATTCTTGCTGCACCGGGAAAGCAAATATTTAAAGCTTATTCTGAGGGATGAGAAGGAACAAAACATGTAAATTTTACATCTTCTACAAAACAGTAATTTAAATTCACAAAGGTAAGAGTTTCTTGTCAAGACACTAAATAACAAGATACTATTTGATAAAAAATAGGCCAAACTGCACCAAGAATAGTCTATGATGATTTATTTTACAAGAAGCTCCCACGAATTGCAACAACTTAATCTAAAATCATGTCTACTATTAGGGTTTTAGGAGGATGCTTTGGTCAAATTTCCCATGATTTGATTCACTTCATAGGGAAATCTCAGAGTGCATAAAGAGTTTTCTTCGGGTAAAATCAGAAGGTAACTGCAAGCACATTTCTCATGGGCTCAAAAGGCACAGAGTAGCTCAGTGCAGGTGCCCGGGCCACAGCTAACCCAAAGCAAATTCCACAGAAGTGTGTATGGCATGGACACTGACACCAAATGTTTTACCCGTCTGCTTCTAATATCTGCCCTATTTGCTGGTGTAAACATAACCTAGAGTGCTTTCTGTCTACAGCTTAGATATTAACATCTTTTTAACATTTAAAAAAATAGTAGATCAAAGGGGCAGAGCAGAATTTTAATGCTATTTTGGAAAGAAGCAAGGCACGAGCATTGTACTATAACACATCTAAAGAAAATTTGAACCTTTGACTCTTCATAGTCTGAAGCAATATATTTGGCATTACTTCCAACCATCAGGTTTCCAGCAACTTAGCCTTCCATTCCAATTGACTGAGCCAGTTTTGACTTAGCCAGATACCCTGGCTGCATGCATTTACCATTACCTATGTCCAGTGCTGCCGTATCTGTGAGGTGTCTATGGATTAGCCTCACAGTATTTGATTTCTGCAGAAATACATGTACTGGAGTCTGTGAAGCTGTGCGAAAACCGTGAAGCTCCAGGTATTCACCATTCTAATTTCTTCATTATCATTTCCACTGAATAGTAGTCAAAAATGCTTAAAACCTATGAAATGGGCTGTAAGGGAATCATTAATGGTCAAAAGGATTTTTAATTTATGAGTATCTGAGAGGAAAAATCTTTGGGTTTACATTCTTAGAGCATCTGGAAGTCCCAAGAGAAGAGCAGAGCAGGCACCCTATAAGCAACCTTCATTTCAGTGCCTGCAGATGTTGGTAGCAAATTCTTTGGGTCCGTACAAGAAATATTTTCTTTAAATAGAAATTTTCAGGTGCAGAAGTAAGGCCAGTCACAGAAGTTAAATATTCTCTTGTGACTTTCTAAATATAGGCACATGCATCACTGAGTTTTATTTCTGTACAAACAGGATGCTGTCTGTGCATGGTACAAGTGAATCTGCTAGTCTAACACTTAAATGCTCACGAAATGCACCTATCTGAGAAAAGAGGTGTTATGTCCTCTCCACAGGCTTTATAAAATAAGATCTGAATATGGGGTCTATCATGCTGCCTCACGCGTAAAAGCATCTACTCTTTTAAAAGAGCACAATAACACTTGAGATAATGATGACATAAAGTTACTAACACTATATTCATGTACAGGATTATTCTTCCATTTTTATTGCTAAGCATAAAAAAAAGCAAAAGTTAATAACTGAGCTAGAGCCTAAATTCTTCACTCCACTTGCAGATCAGCTAGTAGTCTGAGTATTCCCCCATACATGCACATCCAGTACTCAAAGTGTGGACTCAGACTACAGGAGCTTATATCTGAGAAGTTGGAATAGCCATGAGATAAAACCTGATGCAACTGAAAGGCTGTATCTGAAAGGGCAGCTGAAAATACGGGAGATGCAGATGCATGAAACAAAGCAGAACAGCTTGGTTGGAAATGAAATGGGGGTGAGCAAAGTGCACAATGATCAAGGTGTTGAAACAAGATACCAGCATCTACAAGAAACAGGTCACCAGAAACCAGATGAGCAAACCTAGACTTGGGGTCTACTTTCCAGCTGATCTCTATGCATATTTCCTAGTAACAAATGACCCTTTTAAGAAACAAAGTAAATACCCTGGTTACTTTTTTTTCCAAACAAAGGAGACAGCTAATGGAAAGCTGGAGGACAGAGAGAATCACTTATGTAAAGGAAAAGGAAAAAAAAAGCAAACTAGAGGAGGCAATGTGATTAATGCATGCAAAGGGAGCCTGGCTAGAAAAGTCCACATGAAGCCAAACAACTTACTGAACTATCATGAATGCGAATAAAAACCAAAGTCACTCTTCAAACTATAAATACAACAGAGATGCACATCAATGTTCCCCAGCTGCTGTGCTATAAATAGCATGTAAAAGGTAATGGGAGGTCAGAAATCATGGGAGCCATCCAAGGGCAGGTTGAGGCTGAGAAAAGGCCAGATTCTGCAAACCACAGAAAGCTGAGTTTGAGTAAACACAGGAGCACAACATTCCTGCTATCAGGAATGAGCTGTTCATGGGAGGGCTCCCTTGCACCACCCTCACCACAAGCACAGCAGTGCTCTGTGTCCTACCACTACATTTCTGACTTTGCAATGTCCTCTCAGACAGATGTTTTATCCATAATTCCAGCTGTCAAATTCTCAAAGCAGGATAAACAAGATCTTGCTGGCTGCTTTCCTCCATCCTGGATCTGTCCATGAGATCTCAAGGCTAGATCATTTCACAGCTGCTTTAGGGGTCCTGCAGCTTATTACACAAATATTTACTTTTACAGAAGGAGAAACCAAGTGCATTAGACCCAAGTCTGAAAAGCTTTGTTTCTTCCAGCCCCTTACTGTGGGAGTTTGACAGGCTGAAACAAATGAGTGTGAAGACAACACGTTGTACAGCACAGAAAGTCATTAAAAGGTCAGAGTAACACCTAAGTGCTGCAGTGCTGCAACATCCCAACAGCCAGCAGAGCACAAGGAAATGGTGCAACTGCAAATGCCATTGGAAGGACCTCTCCAGCCCCAAAAGCTAAAAGAAATTTACAGTGGTCTTTTGGAAAACAGCCTTCAGCACACTCTACTGAAGTCCAAGTGAGGCTTGGACATGTGCTATCGGCTGTAGGGAGACACCTTCTGATTCTCAGAGATGCACCTGCACTGTCCTTGCAGAACAGTAGGGTGTCTGAAAGTTTTCAAAATCTCTCTGGGGCTTAGTATCTCAAGTTTTTTCTCCAAGGCAACTTATGGTTTGAAAACAAGGTCCAGGTTCTTCCATCACCATTTAGACAGTTTAAAAATGAGTGCTTAGAATTTTGGGAGGGAAGCACGTTTGAGCTGGGCACATTTATATTGCTGAAAACAACCAGACAGAGGGCCTAAAAAAGCAGGTACCATTAAAGAAATATGAGGTTACTCAGGCTCTGAAAAATCTCACATTACTGACTGCCTCTGAAAAATTGTGGCCACACTGCTGTTTTCATGCTGTAATAATACATCACATAAATCTGGATCTCAAAATGATACCACACAGAAAGTATCAGTCTGGCCTGACTCCAAGAGGTTCATTTAGGCATTTATTTTCATTTAAATCATATGCAAACAAAATGATCTCAGGTTACCATGAATAAAGACAACTTTTAGTATACAGTAATAGATATTTGGAAGGTATGTCAGCTGTTTTTCTTTCTCAGGTGGATACAATTAACAATTTAAAAATAGCTAATATGATTAAGTAGCATTTATTGGCTAGTGCAGTTCTTACTATATCAATACAGTTCCAGAGCAGCCAGATTTAATTCTGCTCTGTAAGCAAAGGTGTCAGGTACATGTTAATGTATTCCTGAGGTGGTAAAAGTGAGAAAAAGTCACGCTGTCACTTTAGGGGAGTTCACAGTTGTTGCTTTTGAAAGATTAATTTTCATTTTGAAATGTCAACAAATTTCATATAGAATGATCAAAAGAAGTCCCCCTTGCCCCCTTTTTTTTAACCTCTCTATGTTGATTAAACCAATCCTGGAAAGGTACTATGCAGAAGACTCCTCAGAATGAATTCCCTGCTGATGCATAAAGAAGTAATGTTAGGAATGCAACACATAGTAAAATTAACAGCATATTCCAGGCCAGGATGCATATTTCACCAAGTAACCAGTGGCAAAAGTTTAGCAGTGGTATCAACAATCATCTTGGGAAGCAGAAGTGCCAGATGCTTGCATTTATGTCATTTCACTGACCCGGATTTTGGGGTTTCCAGCTTAGTTGGAAGCTTTAGATGAAAATGCTGGTGTACTATATCTTAAAAATGGCAACAAATATATCACCTCACTTTCTTTATTAAGAAGACTGCATCCATGTTGTCTTCAAAAGGGACATTCCTGAGAGCTCCCTTTCATGGCACAGTGGGACAGCAGAAAGAGCAGAGCATGGCACAGACTTCACTTCTGCCAAACAGGCTTGATGAGGTGGCGTGGATTTCCCAGAGAAAGCCCTGCCAAGCATTCCCTACCCAAATCACTTGGGCTGGAAAGTCACATTGTTGTTTTCAATCCCAGCTGGATGAGAGGTACTGCAGACAAAGCTCACACTGCCGAATTCAGCATAGAGAGACAGACCATTATGCAGTCAGCTGTGAAATGTAAATAATTTTTGCCCTTCAGAATATCCTCCCTGATTCTGTCAAAATCCATCATGCACAATTGCTTATTCAAGCAAAAGGTAACATAAAGTAAATATCCCCCAAACTTACAGTCTAGCAGTTAACATCTTAATTTCAGTCCATCATTCTTCTCATGACACCTTGGTAAAAAATACTGTTCTTCCAATATCAGTCTGTCCTGATCACTTTTGAAATAACAAAAGCTAAATCCTTTAAAAATCAGAGACCTCTGGTCTCTCTCATGAGCTGTGAATTGGGAACTCCACTGGCCTCAAGAGCTAGGTTACTTCATTCCTAATTGCAGTCAGGGGTAACATTTGGCCCACAACCAGTGAAAAAAATCAGTCAAGGCCAAACCATGGACAGCCTCCTGATCTGCTTTCCAGGAGCTCAATGACCCCTCTGGGCGTATCTATCCCCTCTGCCTCTGCAGGGGTGGGAAAGGGAGAGGAAGAATCAGCTTTGGGAATCAGCTGTCGGGGCTTTATTTTGTTATTATTCTCTTCAGATTCATAGGGTGATTATGTCAAAAGTTGAATTTGATTGTATTTCAAAGATGTAAAGGGTCATGACAGCGTTCACTGCTGGATGCAAGGTCCAGTCCCACTGCAACAAGAAAGGCAGGCTCCTTGGGAAACACATGTACCTCCTGAGTCAAGCACAAACCCAGAAATACTTACCAAAACTGATATTTTGACCATTTGGCCTTTCCATCACTACTGGGAGCCAACTAGCAACAGTAGGACCATAAATTGTCCTTTAAAATCCTTGTAGGTGGAAACTAAATTTCACTGAAAATTTAAACAAAACTTAGCAACTTAGAACAAAACGTGTTCTGCTTAGCCACATTTGGAGTTAATAAAAAAAAAGAAAATACTAGCATTAGCTGAAAGTTAAGAAAGCTATAAAAGCAAATTAAATTTGAAGAGTGTATCAATTTAGGTATAGAAGAAAATAAATACATAGAAACATGGAGAAACAGGTAAATATGTTAAATGATTCCTTGAAAAGACAGAAAATAAAGCTTAATCTGAATATCTAGTTTGATACTAAAGTTGGCAAAACCAATGCCTGCCTTTATCAGGCAGATAAACTGCATTGAGGCATAATTGCAATAAAACTATTCATAGGGACAAAGTCTCCTGGATGTCAGCACTGAGCCGGCCTTTAACTTTGGGCTTAGCACTTTTTGTCTCTTTATCTTTCTTTCATTTACTGGTTTGTGCCCTAGGATATCTTCCCCAGTGAGAGATTCTGACAGGGGATCTTTTCAGAAGCTGTCGAGCTTAATATTTTGGTCAGTGATAGTGAATGCTTTCTTTAATCTTACACCATCAAAAAGAAAGCATTTACCACGTTCTACATTACCAGCAAAAAAGAAACAGCTGTCCAGATTAAATGCAATTGCTTCCACCAAATTTTTTATTTCCACAATTTTCCTCAAGGTGCACAATATATTCATATGACCTGCCAATGCATTCAGAATGTCACTTTTCATGAGGAGCACTGCTTTACTGAAGAGCCTCAGAAGAAATATAACTATTTTTTAAACACAGAAGCAAAGAAACAAGTCAGAGCATATTTCCTTTTTGGAATTCAATAATTAATTAATGAATTTCATTAATTTTACAGACCAATCTTCCCCACCCAATGTTGTCATATGTTTCCTAGTGTAGAAGTTAAATCAGACCTAGAACTCCAAGTATATTCTTTCATCTGCTAAGTCATCACACAATTTTAAGATTTCCAGCTACCTTGGGAATTGATTAAAGCTCCTTAGAATTATAAAACCACAGAAGCATTTAAGTTATTCTTTCAATTAAAGTAGCCTTCCAGCACCCCACTTTCCTTTATTCTGTGTTCATAAACTTGTTAAGGCTGTATGTTAGAAATCTATTTTAGTAAGAATTCTTAATTACAATTAAAGAAGTCAATCCTGCTGACTGACTTCCAGAAAAAAATCTGTCAAAAGGAACAACCGTGTCAAGTCTGTCAGTGGTGCTACAGGTAGCTTCTATTTGAAAGAACAGATGCTATGCAACAAAAAAGATGTAGTTTCTCTTCCCCATAGTCCCCCACATCCTTCACATTTCCCTCTCCTTTCCCCACCCCCAATCTCCCACAGGTGATATATTTGTCCTGGAAATCAGATTCTTTAAAAAGAAAAACTCATCTGGGTACTCCTTTTCAACCAGTGTTAAACAATCAGATTACAAAATACCTTCTGTTCCTGATTCCACCAAGGCAAATTCTATTTAGCCAGGGATGAAGTGGTGATGTGCCAGAACTACAGAATTAAGGAAGATGCTGATAGAGAGTAGCTTGGAGACATTAAGGAAGAAAAACGCTCTTTGTAGCTAATCTAAATAATTTTTGTCATTAGCTCCTATTTTGCATGACACATGGATCTTTCAGAAGAAGTCAATTTTGAATACAACTGGATGTACTCATTTTTCTTTTCAGGATAAAGCAGATTTATTTCTCAATTTCTAACTTTCATGTCAACACATGCCACACACCTGCTCCTCTTTTTCTGTCATTTTCTCCTTATGAACTCTTTCCCCTGCTCTAAGCAGTCAGCTTTTGGTACTCAAGTGCCATCCTGCTCCCAGGGTGATGCAAGGGCTGCCCACCTTCAGCCACACTCTGGACACTGCAAGAAGGATGGCTCAGTACTCCAGCACTGCCCTCAAATTCCTCAATCTCTGTATTCTGACTGAGGCAGTCAGAAAGAAATGCCCATATTGCATCATAACACAAGTTCTCAGTAACAAGCAATGAGTAAAATGAGTAATGTAAATGAGTGTATAAACATGTGAAAGTTCTTGGTGCAGAAAGTAAGAAGGAGAGAAAGAAATTCACCCCCTGAATGAAGCTACTGGTCTCCAGCAAAGCTGGCTCAAGCAATATTTTGTCTGTGTGTCTGAGGAAGAGTGAAACTCATTAAAAATGGCAAAGCAAATTGTTTGATGGATTGCTTTGAATAGTGCAGATTACTTTTAGGTTCAGGGTGGGGAGTGTTTAAGGGCACCCCTCTGTAGTCCCAGTTCCCTGGTCAGGATATTACTGGAGTCCTGGTTTTCTACCCAGAGGCACAAGGAGAGGAACAAGGCTGGGGCACAACACTGTCTCTGTGGGTCCTCCAGAACAGAGGCTTGGACCCTTTTGCAGCCAAAAGGGTGGGCACAGCCATATCATGCTGATCTCTCTCTGGAAAAGCAGCGCAGAAAGCACAGCCTACCACCAGGCTGAAGATGTTCACACCTGACGCTTCCTCTTTCTTTTGCATATTTAAGCACTGGTAGTGATCCAGCCACTACTTCTCACCCTTCAGAGTAGGTACCACAGTGTTTAAAATACATGAATGGGTGGTGCCCTATCAGTAACACACTCTGGAACAGAGGCATGCTCCACAAACCAAGAGAAGATGACTATGTGTCACAACCCCCGCCTACAACATTTAATTAAAATATAATTTTAAAAATTAATGGCATTTTTTAAACCTAGTTTAGATACACAATTGCAATCAGAAATCAACCACTGTGCAAGTTATTACTTACACAGAGTTTGCAATTAAAAGGCCATCACTTGGACAAAAGGGCCAAATCAAGGAGCTTCACAAGGGCCAAATCAAGGAGCTTCAACCTCATCACAACAATGCTCAGCATTTTCTGTTTCATTTTTTACAAGGGTTGTGCAATCTAACCCTAATTAATCTTCTTGACAATAAGAAACAAAAAGGTTAGATTTATTTAGGGGTATACAAAGAATCAAATAGCAGAGCTGGGAGAATTTCTAGGGAAGACAGCCTTAGTCCTGTGCTAAAATCACAGTTTCTGATAAATTTCCACATATAATTATTTGCTAATTTTGGTCTAAATTTCCTTCTTTTGACTCCAATAATTATTATTAGCTGATACAATGTCTGTAAGGTAGTCAACACTTTCCAGACATACAACCAAGAAAAATTATTTTTACAAGAACGTCTATAAAAATACATTGCATGTCTGAGATCACTTTTGGATTAGTGAGGCCGAGAGATTTTAAAAATTGGTATGCACAATGTATGCAGTAAAACTGTGTGGATTGGTAAAAACAAACTTTTTTCTTGATGTTTTTTCCAGTTACTGAGCACAGCATGCTCTAAGCTAGTAAAATTGGAGTTTCACTGACCAGGGAAGTACTTAAAATTGTATGGTTTTCTCCCTTTCAGAGTCAGATCTCAGTCTCATTTAATCATAGATTTTTACCTGTGCAACAGTACAGACAAAACAAACTACCACCAACTTCTGGTAAAGAAAGTAAGAAGAGGATTTAAGTTAACTATTTTTATATCTCTGCTATTTTCTGATTCCTAGGAACAGTAAGGTCCACCCAAAACTAAAACCACGTTTTCCTCATTCTTATCAGAAATCTATATTTATAAATGCATTATATACACACACACACACATATATATATAAATGTACGTGTTCATTTATTCTATATATTTATATTTAAATACTTCCAGGTGTTTTTATATATATATATATAAAAACTACTTTACAGAAATACCAGAAGTGAACTTGCCTGTTAGATTGTGTCTGCAGCTGTCTGTTCTCTTCTGCCATCATGTGGGTATTACTGAAGTGCAGGAATGCAGCAGCTGTTGGGAGAGCATGAGAGGAGAGGGTGAGAAATGCCCCGGTGCCCCCCAGGTACCTCGGGCAAACTGGGATAGCTGCCTTCTCACTTCAAAACTCTCTGGCACGAAGCTTGAAATCTGAACCACTTCTCCATACCTTCAGGTCTTTAACAATCTAAAAATCTACGGATATTCATATATAAAATAAAATAAAATAAAATAAAATAAAATAAAATAAAATAAAATATTAAAATAGAATAAAATAAAGTCAAATGAAACCACATACATTTTTCTGCAGAGGTGTTTTTTGGAATACAACACTCCTTGGGATGATTGCAATATTCTGGGTGTTTTTTGCAAGGAAGGCCAGGAGCTGAACCCTTCCAGGCTGTATTCTGCTTTTTCTCAGGGACCATCCAAATCTCCAGAAATGCTCTTTTTTTTAGAGATCATCAGAGATTAAGGAGCTGTTTTATGGATATGTTCTAAATATGGCTGTTTCAGATTAGTGTACTTAATCCTACGTCCCTTTGATTATGCTACTGACAAAATATATCAAATATAAGATATATACAACAGAGCTACTTCAAGCAAAGGCTCTTTTGACTTTACAACTAGTAAAACAAAGAATTATCTTTCTAGCTCAAGAATGTTCTATAAGTTTTTAGTAAAGGTCTAAATGGAATACCAAAATTTTACTATTTTATTTATTCTAAAATTATTTAAAATCACAGTCACTACAAAATTCCTGTATAATGGCATTCAAATTGCTAAGTTTTCTCCTTAATTAGCAAGAAACAAATCTGATATATCTTTTGGCTAATGCTGAAGGAGTGTTAATGCAGTAAATGGTAGCTTTTAAATACTGCATTTGAAGAGTCACTGTGTGGGGATTTCACCCTTGCATAAACACTGGTATTCTGGGTAAGTGCATAGTTTGTCTTTCTATTGAAAATAACAAAAGAGGGAAAAGTAAACTTATGTCTTGTCATTAAACAAAGGATAAAGCAATGCCCTTAGAAAGAAGATACAGAATTGTGGGGGTTTTTCCCAAGTATATCCTACGTTTGCAAATAGTTAATATTTTCTTTAACACCAGTTACTCTATAAATATCTTTTTGACCTTTGGATAACAGCACGCTTAATGCATCTGCATGTCAAACACTGCAAGTTTTACTTAGATTCACCGACTTTAAGATAAGCTATCATGTGCCAGACAGCTGCTTTTTCTCATAACTTCCTCCATAACTAAAACTTCTGCATAGTTACAGATCAAAAAATGACACCAGAATCACAGAGCAATATGTGCATTTCTCAGGACTAAATGGCTTCTGTTACTTGCTCCAGCCAAATATAAACCATGCAAAAACAAGCTAACTTAGCTTCTTAAAGCAAATGTCTTCTCAAAGTGTTTCTCACCAGTAGTAAACTCTCCATTTCCAGATTTTTCCTCCCTCACTGAGTGTCTGAAGTAAATAGTGAGAATTGTGCAACTTTTATTTGTGGTGGTAAATGCAATTTGAAATAATAACTGCCTCCAGTACAGAGACCACTTTCCATGACCTAGATTATTCAATATAATATTTTAATGCTAAATCATTTGCTGCAAAATTCTCACACTATATGGCAGAGCTCTCTGTATCTGTTCTTAAATATCTGCAAGCATTTTGTAAATATTAACACATTAACATTGCCTTTATAAATGTGTCAGCATTTTAAATGTCCTAAAAATTACACAGGTATTTATAAAGGGCAAGAAGTCTCCTGAAAGTTTATGTACTTCCAATGCAGGCATTGCAGTCCTAAATACTCAGTGGCTGGAGTCAGAAGTTGATTTTAAAAAGCCAAGTTGATTTTTAGGTTGCTCTGTACAGTCTATGGGAAGAGTCAAGTCCTTCCAAGGTCAATGTTCAATGATTGAATAGAATTAGGTGCCTCTAAGGGACCAATAAAAACTGGACAGTTCAACAAAAACTGCTTACAGCTAGACAACAGGAAATGTCTGCAAGAAATCAGAAGAAAACAATATAGAGTGCAAAGCTGCCTTAAATGGGGAAATGCAGCTAGGAAAAAATTTGCACGGTCTAGAAAGGTTTAGCAGAAATAGGAATGGCTTTGAACAAAGCAAGAATGGTGGGTTAGAATGTGATGCCTTAATCTGGGTGTTCAGAAAGTTTCATGACTTTAAGTAAAGAATGAGATATTGAAAAGCTATTATCAAAGCCCTAAAAGCTTTGTAAACTGATCAAAACCTAAGTGATGTTAGAAATACGGCAAACTGCAACTGGAAACCAAAAGCAAAATGATTCCCTGTGTACTGTGCAATATATACAAATGCATGCATGAAATGGTTTGGATCGATGAATGGTCTTATTTTTTTTTAGTGCTTTCATCAAACTGGCAAAGACTACATCTGCTCATCATCTCGTTCTGCCAAGCAGGTGGAATGTTTAAGAGCGGATGGTGATCACTGCCAAGGTTTGCTTAGCAAAAAATGCTTTTCCTGTTTTAGCTATAAATAATGCTCACCACATGTTTACTAGGCAAGGTTGTGATTCCCTTTCATCTCCTTTCGGTGGGAGACAAACCAAGTAATATTGAGAAGAGTTAATTAATCCACATGTAAACTCAGCAGACACTAAAACTCAATGGGAAGCTAGAAGCAGCCTCACCAGAGAGAGAACACTTGGGCCCTACTCATTGCCAGCAACTTAGCTCATACATTTCACATGCAATCAGCATTATATAAAAAATACTACGAAACGCAAAAATAACTACTGCAAAAGGGCAAATAAGTCCAAACTTCCCCTCAAAAAAAAGGCCACAGTCATTGTATTCATTTTTCTCCTTTTACTTCACATTTCTTGTGTTCGAGGTTACACCATAGCTCAGTTTTAAGGGGGAAGTTGTCCTGGAAGCCTCTTCCATAATCTGGTGGTTTGGTCAATCTCCTGCAATCCCCACCGCACCAAGACTGGTCTTTCAGCTTGCTGGGCTGGTCCGTGGCACTGCAAACACACAAAATCCTTATGGAAGGGCTGGCAGAGGCGTCTCCTCCTTGCCTCTTATGGAGAGGAAGCAGCAGCAGCTGTCCTGTGTTGCACTGGGCTCAGGCACGGGCTGAGTGTTCTGGTGCTCTGTGCAAGATGGAAAAATGTGGGAGCTCCTGACCAGAATCATGGCAGGTTTCAGCTGTGAGCGAGGCACCTATTTTCCCAGAGGACTCTTTCTATCATCACTGACATGCCCGACTCTGCAGTCTGAAATGAGACTCTCCAGAACACTGATCTCTGAAATGTAGGCCACTAGAGCCTTTTGTGGATTTCAGACAAAAACTGCTATAGTCAGGGTCTTTTGTTCATACCTAGAGTGATTTGTCCTTGTTGTAGGATTTAATGTTGTGTTTGGCTGGCTCCTGAATGTCATTATCCTCCTTTGCTTACCAGGCTTATGCTCCCTTCATCTTTCTTACTCAAGTTTAGCTTTCCATGATGTCAATAGATTGCAGGGAAGCTGCTCTGCTGATCTCTTCATTCAGGGACTGAATAAATAAGTGAGACTTGCTAATGTTACATTATTATTATTTCTCAAGTTCCCAGAGCTATGGAAAGTTCTGACAGCTCATGCAGAGTACAAGGCAGTTACTACTTATCTTTCACTAAAATACACTAATGAGAAAATTTCTCATCAGATCTCAACAAGAGTGTTTTGTTCCTTATAATGTAATGTTGACATATTTGTGTGCTGCTGTTCTGGGCCTGGATGTCAAAGCATATTAGACTTGTACATTGTAGTCATGAATTTGGTTGGCAAAAATAAATTAACGCTTACCTTCCATGGTTCTAGTTGTTTCTCAGTATTTTCAATTCCATCGATAGGATGTTCAGAAGTAAACATCTGGAAAAATATTGGCATAGATTAGCTGAGGTCATCTCCCTAATCTGAAATGACCAAGAACCTTGAAATACAGGGAAATTCAGAAGCATATTTGAAAACAGACCAAGTTCATCTACAGGGTCTTATTGTAACTCTTCTTTAATTTATCAAATACCTGGAAAAGCAATGACTTTAGCCATCTCATTAAACATAAAGATTAAAACAGGGTCTAGTCTGAGTTTAAACTGGTGGCAGTGAATATTTTAGTCTCCAGTGATAAATTGCATGTCAGACTTTTCCTGTCTTCTCGGCCTGGGCAGTAACCCCAAAGGGATTGGGCGTGCAATGCTTATATTAAGTGTGTCTATAACATCCATACGACCCTTCACAAATGCAAAGAGGATGTATCATGTCGTCAGACATGTACTTCCTAAGCAGGGTTCTACTCCAGCTAACAGTAATCAACTCTGACGGTGGAGCAGAAGTTATTTTTGTCCTAAATGACAAACTGCCATGTCCTGTTATCTAGAAGATTTAAAGCCTGACACACTCTATTTCATCTAATGGAAACAGTTTAAAAGGAACAGACAGGTCAACATATGCCAGTAGGAAGGGATATGGAGCTGTATTTCCCCAGGTAGCCAGGAACTAAATACCAGTGATTTTTCTAACCATGGTGGTTTTTGTCAGTTCATTTTATTTCAAGGTGTGCTTAAACTTCCAACAAGTACTGAAATTAGCACCCCAGCATCCCCTCAGCTGGCCACTTTTCCCAGGAGAAGATAGAAAAAGGTCTGAGGTTATCACAAGTGATTACCCCTGACTGACCAGACGTTCTACTAAAACAGTGACAACCACCATTTTAAACTAAGAGAAGGGATGATGAAAGCAAACACCTTGTTGCTTCTTTTTCTGTTAGAAATGAGTGGTTGTGTAGTAG
Source organism: Phainopepla nitens (assembly GCA_013400175.1). Taxonomy (NCBI): domain Eukaryota; kingdom Metazoa; phylum Chordata; class Aves; order Passeriformes; family Bombycillidae; genus Phainopepla; species Phainopepla nitens. The sequence goes on from VXBQ01013861.1 coordinate 170,000, forward strand.
CTCAGACTACTGACATCCCTTTAGATGAACCTCACAGTACAATGCAGTTACCTTTTCCTGAGATTAATTTCATTTAGTATCTAGCTCTAGCCAGCCTTTTGCCTTTTGTCTGATGTTTTGCATTTCCAGTGCTGTAAGGCAGTGACTGCATTTTTGCTCTGGTTTTATGCAGTTCTTGAGTCATGATTAGGATTCCTACATCAGGTATTGCTACCAACATTGCACAGCCAGACATTCAAAGTGTCCTTTGTAAGGGCTTCTCTGTCAGACTCATATTTCCAAAATTCAACACACAGGCAAGTATTTGGCCCAGAGACTGAAATTCCACACAGTGTTATAAACCATGGGAGTATGACATGTCCTAGAAAGACTCTGTGCCCGGGTTCACCTTTAAAGACTCATGCTTTTAATGGAATTTTATCTTCCCAGACATTACAAAATCCATTAAAATGAAAAATATTTCTTTCAATTTCCTGGAAGTAATTAATTCATTTACACTTAAAATAAAGGGCAGATATCGTAGTAATCGTAACTGTCAGAAAAGAGGACACATTAGAAAGGCTGAGGAAATACAGGCTGTGTTCCTGACAGGCAGCTGAGGAGTGGCAGGGAACTTACAGTG
>VXBQ01013861.1:170637-205019 GCA_013400175.1 Phainopepla nitens
CAGGGAACTTACAGTGCTGGGGCTGGGGACAGTAAGTTCTTTTATATCATATTAGCAAGAACCAAGGACCCTGAATTGTGGTTTAATGACAAGATTCAAACTTTACAAAGATTGACAATATCTTTTTCCAACAGTACTTGAGCAAGAGGAGGGTATGACTTAATCACACAGAGGTGAACTAAGTATTGCTGCACTTGCCAACACCAAAGTTCTTTTGCAAACATTGCAGTCGACACCTTCCTCGTGAGGGGAAGAGGAGGAGCAGGCACTGATCTCCTCTTGGTGATCAATGACAGGACCTGATTTAATGGCCTGAAGTTGTGTCAGGGCAGGATTAGCTTGGATATTAGAAAAAGGTTCTTCCCCCAGAGGGTGGCTGGGCACTGGAACAGGCTGCCCAGGGCAGTGGTCACAGCACCAGCCTGACAGAGCTCAAGGAGCATTTGGACAGTGCTTCAGGCACATGGTGAGACTCTTGGGGGTGGTCCTGTGCAGGACCAGGAATTGGACTCAATTGGTCCATTCCATCTCAAGATATTCTATGATTCTGTGAATGAAATGACAAAAAAATGATTATGCAGAAGCAAAGTAGCAAAATGCTGTCATATAGATGTAGTAGAAGATTAATCACACTGAGAACCTAACTGAAGCATGACAAATCACCCAAGATATTCTAACCACCTTGAATACAAGAGATTCTGCTAGACACTTTCTTCTTCTGGGTCTAGCTGTGTCAGAAACAGCAAAACAGGAGTCCAAAAAAGTATAGGTCCTGCAAATGGATGAATGAGATGGGCCAGGAATATTGGACGGCCTAAAGACAAGTCCTTGTGCCAAGACATAATTATTCAAGCTGTTGTTTTGGGGGTTTTTGTTTCCTTTTTTTTTTTATGGATAATGAAAGTGGCAGATTCTGTCTATCTGGGTCACAGTTTTCAGAAACTCTTGAAATGTTTTTGAAAAAGAATCTCTTATTTCCACTTTGCTTTTTGCAAGCTCTACACACAACCATATTTAATTCTAAGATTTCCTTAATGGGACACTAAAGCATATTTCCATCTTCCTATCACAGAATGGTTGGGTTGGTAGGAATCTTGAATTTCCCCTGTCCATGGGCAGGGACAACTTCCACTACCCCAGGTTGCTCCAAGCCCTGTCCAACCTGGCCTTGGCCACCTTCCAGGGGTGGGGAAGCCACAGCTTCACTGGGCAACCTCTTCCAGTGCCTCACTGCCCTCACAGTAAAGAATTTACCTATGTCCTATGTGTCCTTGTATTTCTTTAAAAATATATTAATTTTAAATTTTTCTTTATTGTGGAAAAAAAAGTGGTTTTCATTCTAGATACCAATGCTTCTTTCTCTGTATGTAGCACTTCTGTTTCTATCTATAGATACGGCTTAGAACAAAAGGAGACAGTGCTAAGGTATGAGTATGCTGAAGGATAATACATATCCTTTGCCCATATCACAACACCTGAGTTTGTAGTTCAGAGTTTCTGGCTGTTTGCGTTTATTTCCAGGGTCTGAACTAGTGTACACTTTGCTGGAGGGACTCACCAACACAGAAGTTCTGAACCTGAAAATAGCTTTACTATATTTTTGATTGGATTTTACATTTAAAGCAACTATGATTTTCTATTGCATAACTCTCATATTCATGTTTGTTATCTGGGTATTGACTCAATAAGTCAAAACCCTAACATCGCAATACATGTGCACTAACAATTATAATATTAATTTTTAAAAATTAACAGCTTCTAACTGCACTATTTAACTTTAAAATGAGCCCAAGTCAAAATATTCATATCCAGGTCTCAATTTCCCTGTTCTTCAGGTGTACTGTTGGCTTTTAACTTACATCCTATTTAAATAGCCTTTGCATTTTTGTGTATATTGCTTGTTTATCTTCAGCAAGACAAACTCAAGAATTCAAGTGACTTTTTTTTTTAGGGATTCATCAAAGAGGAATAAAAAATGCATTTTTATGACATGGTGCGGCTGAGCTGAGCTGAGCTGGGGAGCAGGTGTTTGGAATGCATGCAGAAGGAGTCACTTGCTGTCAGTGTGTTTAAAGCTGGAGAAGCCAGCCAGCACTGTGCTCTTCAGCTTGTAAACTCTGGTTGCTGATGTGATGAGAAACAGTGAATGTTCTGCTTACAAATTTAGACTCTTCATCTCAAGAGGTTCCTACTAGATCCCAGGCTCTGCGACAAATCCAGGTTCTTTTTTCATGGCCCGTATATTTCAGAACAATATATGTCACATGTGTGCCTTCTGAAAGCCCAGAAGAACGTTGTTTCCTTCTTGTACAATGTGAGCAGCTCTTTCAGTGTCCATGAACACAAGCCAAAGGGCTCTCTGAGAACCAGGAGGGAATAAATGAAGAATTGGAATATATATGTAATTTTTTCTGTAAATTGTTCTCTTCTGTCTGTTTATAAGACTTGCCTTCCCAGTTTATATGTCCATATAGGGGAAACAATAATTGCAAGATAATAAATAAAGTATTGTGTAAAGTCTAATAAACTGGAGTTATGTGAAAGTTGCAATCAGAGTTCCACCAGTCACTCTCCACTGCCTGGCTGGGAGCAATGCACTGAGGAACACCCTTCAGTGCAATTCCCTAGGTCAGGGCAATCCCAGGCACAGGCTGTGCAGGGAATGGATTGTGAGCAGCCCTGGGGAGAAGGACCAGGGAGTGTTGCTTGATGAGAAGCTCAAAATGACCCAGCAACGTGCACTCACAGCCCAGAAAGCCAAACAAGTCCTGGCTGCATCAAAAGCACCGTGGACAGCACGCGAGGGAGGGGATTCTGCCCCTCTGCTCTGCTCTGCTCTGCTCTGCTCTGCTCTGCTCTGCTCTGCTCTGCTCTGCTCTGCTCTGCTCTGCTCTGGTGAGACCCACCTGCAGTGCTGCACCCAGCTCTTGTGCTATCTACAAAAGAAGGAGAAGCACCTGTTGAAGTGAGTCCAGGGGGTTCCATGAACATGATTAGAGGGCTGAAGCAACTCTCCTATGGAGACAAGCTGGGAGAGTGGTGACTGCTCAGCCCAGAGAAGAGAAGGCTGAGGGGACTTTGTAACAACTCCTCATATGTACAGGAAAGCTGGAGAGGGACTGTTTCTAAAAGGAAAGAACATGTGGAGTAACAGGACAAGGGGCAATGGCCTTAACCTGACAGAGAGCAGATTTGGATTAGATATTAGAAATAAGTTCTTTACTGTGAAGGTGAGTCACAGGCACAGGTTGCCCAGAGAAACTGTGGCTGCCCTGTTTCTGGAAGTGTTCAAAGCCAGATTGGATGGGGCACCGTGGTCTAGTGGGAGGTGTTTCTGCCCAAGGAAGGGGCATTGGAACTTGATCATCTTTAAGGCTGCTTCCAACTTAACCCATTCTACAATTCTATGATTTACTATTGAATGCATTTACATAAATAAGGGTAATGAATAACATCATTTTGTACCCTTTTTCCTTCTTATTTCTCACATCAGAATTATAAAAAAGCAAAAAAAAAGCCAAGTTTCTAAGTAATATTTTTCATGGATTAATAAAAGTATGGATGAAAAATGTTAGATAGAGCAGAGCAGTTGTCAGAGAAGCTTGCAGACACCAGAGTTTGCAGAGACGGCAGAAGACAAGGTATTTTGAGACAGCAAATATACGAGATTTTAGTAAAGTGAACAATGCATGGCAGGGAGCAGGTCAGGAGAGGAGAAAATGCAGGAGTCTGCCTTACTCTGCCTGCAACACATTTTGAGAAAGATAGAAAATATCTTTTGTAGAAGCAATATGGATGGGAAAAGTCTAAAGTTATTAGAACCGCTGTTTTACTTCATAATATTTCATGGTTATGAGAGAAATCAGGGCAGGAATGCCACAAAAACAGCTGATGCTATGTACTCTATAAAATTGTTCTTTTTGCACTTCCTCAAGCCAGTAATTAAAGAATCATGACAAAACCAAATAGAAAAAAAATAATGCAACTTCTTCCAACAAAACCAACACCTGCCACTATGAGCTAATGAGCTTATACTACCCAAACCATGCTTCAATCTACATCAGCTCTTTGTCACTCAGGACATGGTTTAATATTCTGACTTCTGAAACAGCTGGAATAAATAAATCACCCAAGCAGCAACTGCTTGAAACACGAATAAAATCTTCTTATGAGTTGACCTGATGTATTATTACCAGAAAGTATTTTGGCTCCTGAAAAAAGTGGCAGTCGTGATCATTTGTGTTCACAAACTGTCAGTTTCCTCCAAGGTGCCAGCATATTTACCTCCAGAATATTTGAGTTCCAGAAAGGCAACATTGTAGGAACTTTTATAAGAATATTTATGAAATGAATTACTGGGAAAGTTGCTGTTATTTGTTTTATTAAAAGGAAGTTTATAGGTGAAAACTTGTCTAGTTTCTGTATACGTATTAAATGAAAGATTAGCTGTGTTTCTTTTAGAGATGGATTGTGTGAACTCTCAAATATTTTTTCATATTCATTTGGAAAAATAACTCTAAGAGTGCCATTAACTCCACAGTTCTCCAGAAAAATTTTATATGCACTGAAAAAAAAAGTAAATTATTGTATTCATAACCACTGTAACAAGGTTACAAATTTTGCATTTTCAAACATTCACTAATTCCATCATTCATGCATGCCTATAGTGGACTCCATGGTGAAGTGTCTCTACCAAACAACCTCAGGTTTACACAGAAGCAAATGAGAGAAAAACATTTTACAGAACACAGAGGATTTGTCATGCCAGGCATAAAGACAAACAAGATCTGTTTTTCAAAGCTACAAGCTTATTCTCCCATGAGCTGAACATTGGCGGAAATTTTTACAACCCTTTTAATCTGTCCTTGACACTTCTCCTTTCTAAAAATATCTGGTACATCTTGCTGGTGCATACAGGACCAAAATCCTTATGAATTTATATTGAATACACAAAGCAGAAAATCTGGAGTTTGGTGTGATGTCAGTGCAAGGAGGACACACACAAACCATTGCAAAGGCCTCAGCAGCTCAGTTGGGAGCTTACAAGGCTTTCCTATATTCATGCATGAGGAATGCGACTCCCCATGAATTCAATTGTTGATCAGATTTGTCTTTTGAGATTAAAGCCCTCATTAATACATTGGGAGGATATGAATTCAAAGAGGGAGTTTGACAGTGATGAATGTCATTGTGCATGCTGAGAACTCCTGCTTCACATTTCATTAACATGGATCTTGCAAACGTGTTCTTGCTATAAATCCACCCCAAGTTTACAGGAAACTGCTACAAGGCTGGTCACATTTTAAAGTTTCCTGAATTTTGAAAGATTTTACTGGTTTGAAAAAGAGTCTTTGGATAACATTATGGCCATGCTGATGCTAAGAGGAGTTGTGCTGCTGATTTTAGCAAGGTGTGGTGGGCTGACACCAGGTGCCCACCATGGACCTCCACCATGGCACAGCTCCTCTCTGGGCTCTTCAACACAGCCTGAAGGAGAATCTGGAGCACCTTCCTCTATTCTTCACTGATCCCGGTGTCTGCAGAGTTGTTTCTCTTGCACATTCCCAATGCTTTTTCCAGCTGCTATTGCACAGCTTTAGGGGGTTTTTACCCTTCTTAATTATGTTATCCAGAGACACTTAAAGCTGCTGCTGATGGGCTCAGCCTCAGACAGCAGTGGTTCTGTCTTGGAGCCAGTTGGTATTGGCTCTGTCAGGCATAGGGAAAGCTTCTGGAAGTTTCTCTCGGAAGCCACCCATGTAGTCCCCTGCTGCCAAAACCTTGCCATCAAAATCCAGTACACAAGGCCAGAATTTGCAGTCTAATGGCTGGAGAGGATATCTGTAAAACCAGCAAGTATTCAACCAGCCACTGGTTAGAGCTTGCACTGATCTATGCTCTGCCCATGTTAAATACCATGTTAATGTGGCTACAGCTCAAATCTGCAGTCTTCAGAAAATTCAGTTATCTACTTACAAGCACTTGGTTTGTGCAAAGAGACTTCCAATTTTAACCTAAAAAACTATAGCAAATTGCGACTCACTGTGCTCTGGGAATTTTCTGTGAAGGCGTATTAAACAAAAATAAAACCCAGAACTTGTGACCTAAGTCATACCCTGTTTCCCCAAATGCAGTTACAGAGTTTCCCCAGCAGAGGAAGGTGCAGTTTCCAGCAAGGAAAACACAATGTGTTGAGACCCAAGTGAAAACCTGAGGACTGTCCTTGGCTTTTGGTTCTCCCAAACATAAACCCCTGCTTGCCCTCTGAGTCCCAGAAAAATAACACATCAGTAAATGTGGTGGTTTGCCGTGAAGACTTCACCAGCGAGTGTGTCCTGATGTGTCCTCACACCAGTGGCTGTGTCCTGACGGTTAATAAAATGCCTTCTCAGACTGGCATGTGAAATACAGTGGCAATGCACATCGCGTGCCTGCAGCGTGGTCTTGGTGCCTCTGGGGCTTTCCCTGGATGCTTGTCATAGCCACGATTTGTGCTGCACTGAGGCGCCGAACAAAAAGGCATACACAGTTTTGTCTTATGAAACAAACCAGGATGTGCCCCCTTCACAAAAGCAGTCTGACACTCAGGACCCCGGGATACAGACCAAGTTTTGTTCTTAAAGCTGGTTTAAGCTTGAAGGTTACAATAATGTTAAACATAATTTCTTTACATGCAAAGTGGAATCTACAGGCATTAAACTGAATAAGCAACTTGCCTGTATCTTAGAAATACTTGGTCAAAGTTTGGGATTTGCTCCAAGGCTCTAAAAATTCTAAAAAATAGATCACTCAGAAATATTCCAAGTGTCTCATATTCCCAGTCACTGTTTGTTATTTTCCCAAAAACATATGAAACAAACTCCCTCCATCATACCATCTTTCAAAAAGATTTTGGAAATTATTCTAGTGTCAGCTACACACTTCATAACATCCCTACCAGGAAACTAGATAGCACATTTCTGGGGAAAATAAGATTCAGCATATATCTTTCATCCTGTTTTATCCTTCTTCTCCATGGAAAATATTCTCACCTTGGCTGCAAATTTAGATAAAGTTTCAGTCTGTGAGAGGAGAATTATGTGGTGGTTTGTTTTTGGTATTTTTTGTTATTTTCTCTACTGTTTGGGTTACTTTAATCCTTCTTGGAGACCTGATATAACCTTAGTTTTCTAAATTTTTGCACTTGAGTCAAATATCTGACTGTGATAAATGGCTATAATGAAGCTCCTTGGAAAATTGAGCTGTATCACTCCTGCCTCTGTTGGAGAGCTCCTATATAACAAGATTATAAATGCTTTTTCCTTACTATCCCAGCTCCAACAAAAGGAAAAAAAAAAGACTTATGAAAGAAATGTTGATGTCCTCTGACCAGCTGATAGTCTCATTTGCTATTTCTATTCTTAAAATTTGTTACGTTATTTAAGAGCCGTTATAGCTTTTACATGATGCTTCATTTGAAAAGGGCTACATGAAAAATTCAACTCAGCTTATCAGCATAACCAGCTTAGTGATAAAAATTTCCCATAGAATACAGGAGACAGAGGAGATAAAAACCAGCAGAAAGGACCTGATTTATTTTTGTGATCAACTACTGACTTGTGGTAATTTGGAAAAATTCAGAACAAGCCGAGCCAACATTGGCAGGACAAGGGAAAACTAAATGCAATCAAATGATATTCCAGTGCTCACAATGAAACCATTGCACACTGCAGCTGATGTTAGGATTTCAATCCTCAGAGACAGAGAGTTGATTCAACTGCCAAGCTCTTTTGAAATTGTCATACACACTTAGACTTAAAAAGATGCAGATTTTGATTCTGTTTCAGCTCCCACCAAAAGATGTGGGCTTTGAGCCCATCATTTAAGGCATTTAATTCTCTTACCTGAATCTTCACAAAATTAAATAGATTCACAAAACCTTTGAAAGCACAGAATATTTCATGTGAACACCACAGAGAGCTAAGAGAGAGTGCCTATAGCCACACAGAAACCTTCAAAAGGTCCACCTCTACCTGAAACTGCTTTGCCACTGTCTTCCAACACCTTAGAGAAGCTACCTGGAAACTGGAAATACTTTCCTCTCTAGGATGCATGGTAGCAGGTCAAGAGGCAGCAGGTACATGTTGTTCCATGGGAATTTTCATTTGGATTTAAGAAATAAGATTATTCATCTTGAGAAAAATTAAACACTCTAACAGGCAGCCTAGCAAAGAGGTGGAATCCCCTTGGCTTAGAGATATCCCTTGGCTAGACAGTCCTTTGGAAAATTGCATATAAGGCCTGGCTGTTGGCTGGAGATTGGTACAGATGATCTCTAGAGGTCCCTTCCAAATGGAATTTTCTGCACTTCTAACCTGTAATTCACCACTTCTATTATTTTTCTAAATTATGTTGGTAGTGCTCAAGAAACAGTAAATTGTGAAAAGCACATATTCAGCTAATATATGAAAACATGAGAGAAATACGATCATTAAGCTCTGTCCATCAGATTCGCATACTGCTTGGAAGTCAAACCAAGCAATAACTGAATTGGGTGAGAATCTAGAGACACTGGTCATGAGTGCTCTGTCTATCCCAGTTGACCTAGGGATGCCTGGGCACAGAGGCCAAGAGGCAGTGAGTGCTCTGTGTCTGTGTTAGCAAACTGTCATTGTCTCCAAAAGAAGGACCTGCAAGCAAATGCTGCTTTGGGCTGCCCAGTTCTCACTGCCATGAGCTCCTGTGCAGCATGTGTGCAAAGAAAGTCTGAGCTGGGACAGGCAAAGCAGCTGCTAGATAATGTTCAAACCATTTATCAGACAGAAAACAGTGGTTCAGGGACCAGAAATTTCCCTGGGCAAATCTGGATTTAGAGCCTAAAAATATGAGAATAGGAGGAAACAGATCCTTATTTCACTGCACATAGACCAGCAAACAAACACAAGTTAGCACAAAGTTAATTCATTCCACTACAAAAGCATAAGTTTACTTTCAAATCAAAATAAAAAGTACTTAGCCTGTAGAACAGATATGGTAAAAGTATCTTATAAATCTGTAAAAAATAAAATTCCATATTATAAAGGGTTTTATTAGTCAAGGGAAGGGTGGAAAATTAAACAAACACAATGTCCTTGCTGTCTGAAAAGAGATAAATTGCTCCCATGAGTACATCCAGTGTTATGGTGGATTGAGACTACCAGTTTGATACATCACTCTTTTTTGTCTGGGCCTCAGCTCATTGACAACACCATTACAGAACTTATTTCCTAATTCTTCAGCAGGCTTGTATTGGGTTTATTTTGATAGATTTTGGTGGTGGAGTCCTACAGAGGTGACTTCTGTGAGGAGCTGCTGGAAGTTTCCTTCATGTCTGAAAGAGCCAATGCCAGACAGCTCCAAGGTGGACCCACCAGTGGCCCTGGCCAAGCTCATCATTGGTGGTGGTGATGCCTCTGGGCTAATGTATTAAGAAGGGGGGATAAAAAGGCTCAGCTTCTACAGCAGTCAAGAAAGACAGGAGTGGGAACACACAAGAGGAACAGCTCTGCAGACTCCAAGGTCAGAAGGAGGGGGAGGAGGTGTTCCAGTCCCTTGCAGCCTCTGGTGCAAATCATGGTGAGACAGCTGTGTCCCTGCAGCTCATGGAGGTCCATGGTGGAGCAGGGATCCACCTGCAGCCCGGGGAGGACCCCATGCCAGAGCAGGTGGATGCCTGAAGGAGGCTGTGACCGCAAGGGAAGCCCATACCGGAGCAGGTTTGCTGGCAGGACCTCTGATCCCCTGAGGGACCCATGGTGGAGCAGCCTTTCCTGAAGAACAACACCCCTTGGAAGGGGGGTACATGTTCCAGAGTCTCACGTGTTGTTCAGTGGCAGCCGTGCAGGCTGAGCCACAGCTTCGGCTTCTGTCCCTTGCAAGCAGGGCAGACATGGGCAGGGAACACCACTCTGCCTGAGCCCAAACAAAAGACATGCCTTCATCTATCAGTCTGTCGCAGAAGCGTGTGTGGATCTTCCCTACCTACTGCTGTCCCTTCACCCTTCACAGAACAAATGGCCTCAAGCTTGGCCAGGGGCTAGAAATCTTTCCCTGTTTTTCACAGAAGCAAGTCAGAGGGGGCAGGATGTCAGTTTATTTGGTTTCTATGGGACATCCTGGGGGACCAGTGGTTACACAGCCCCCTGCTCTTCTGTACAACCCACTTCAGACTCTTTCCCTGTCATTGTGCTGTGGACTTCTATGGACATTCAGAGAGATGGGAAGGAGAACCCAAAGGGGTTAGAGGAGATCTGACAGCACACATGGTGCTGGAAACCACAGCATAGATGAACAGTAGCATGTGATGACACCATTACTTTTACACGTCTCTCACATGGTGTCTGAGGTAAAATCATCACACTCATCCCAAACCAAACCATTCGCTACACAGCAGGGACTTTCACACAGCACTTTTCACTTGCCCCTGCCTGCTCTGTCTGCCTCTTCTACAATTCAGCAGCAGCCTCAGCCACCTTGTGTCGCAGCCATCCCTACCAGGCTAAAGACCTACCATCTCTGTAACTAACAGACTGTTACCTCAGAGAGCTGAGTCTGGGCTCAAGAAATGAGGCGTGATAAAGGCTCCATGTATGCAGCATCCCTCAATCTCACGGGGTGATCAGCAAGACTCCGCACCCAAGGAGGGTGTGTGGTGGGGATGGAGTGGATCTCTGCACACCTGCCCGCCCCAGCACTGATGCCACGTGAGAGGAGGGGTGTGCGGAGATGTCCTGGGGACAGCGCTGTGTGACAGCCCCAACACTCAGCTGACAGCGTATCCCACTAAGGGGTCTGGCTGCCAGAGCCTGAAGGATGTGCAGGCGAGTTTGGCAGTATTTTGCGGTAATGAGAGCACTCGGCGAACAAACGCTATGTGTGTTCTTACGCTGCCATCTCGTGACAGGCAAAGGTAGCGTTTGTTCACTGAGACTTGACAAATATATTACAACTATTATAAAACGGGAGTTACAAGCAATTTCCAGTATCATGCTACTGAAAACTAATGCCTGCAATCAGTCTGCTGATTAGCTACAGGTCATTAATTACTATTAGTGTTTTCCATCTGAAAATTTGAACATTCATGAAAGTCACATTCTCTTAACATCTGTATCTCATTTTGGACAAGGAACAAGTCTGGGAACAATGGACACATTTTGAAAAAGCCATGGTAATTATAAAAAGCCAGTTGACTTTTTTTTTTTCTTTTTTCTTTTTTTTTTTTGCCTGGTGGAATTTGAAGACTTTGAACATCCTTCATTTGCTGAAAAGGATCTTTCAGAATGCAGTGTTTCTCAGGAAGTACTTACTTCATGCAACAACTTTCTTTGAAGTTTCTTGGAACTTTCCAGCTGCCAAGGCTTTACCTTCAGTTCTCAGATGCTGGTCTAACACTCTACATTGTTCTGCATACTGATATAATAGACTGACATTTAAAAAAAATTGCTCCTTCGAGTAGTTGGTGGCATGAGTCCTACACAGCTTTGAAAATTAGCACTAAAACCTTAAACTGGCATTGTCTGGAAGCCAAAGTAGGGACTGTAACCTGGGGCTACCACTCCTGCTATTATGTAAGCCATGAAAAAGGCTCTGCATCAACTTCTCAATTGGATTCAACTACAAGTTGAATTTCAAACCTGCTTCAAAATTTTCATCAGAACACCAGCAAGGCTGGAATTTGGGACATTTTAGATTAAAAATTAGTGTCAGTAGAACAGTAATGACAAGAGGCAGTTTATGAGATTGCTGAGGCAAAAAAGATACAGTTCCACGGCAGATGCTGACTCCCAAACTATTTTGTCATACAGGGCTCTTTGGGTCTATTCTGAATTACACAAATTACCTGCAAAGGTAAACAATGTAAATGGATGCACTCAGGAAACCAGATCCTTCTCTCAGTAATCAATGCACCTGGAGTTCCCCTAATTACCAGAGATCCCCAACTGGAAGCTGTTCTACAGCTGCTGCTGCCTCCTCTGGAGAAGTTCCTTTTGTTCATTGCCAAAGAGACTGAGAGGTGGCATGCAGTGAGAAAGTCAGTGGTATCAGTGTGCACAGCCTCTGCCTCAAAACTCGAGTGGAAGGAGTGCAGATTGTTAAATGGAATTGCGGGGGGAAGCAGTGGGGAACTGCAGTGCAAATACCCTTGTGACAGGTCGAATATAAAGACCAGACTGATGTGGGCTGACTGCCTGCCACTTCCCCACAGCCCCATACAGAAGGACAGCCTGGATAACTTATTCCAGAGACCTTGCTCGCTTTCTATTTTCTAAAGAGAACGTTGTTATCTCTATATTTTAATAATTTGAGACATCTTTCTTTTGAGAATTAAAACTGTGGAATATATAAATGTAAAGGAAGAAACAAAAGAGGCTTCTACTTATCTCTGCATCTACATATTTCTGGTGACATAAATCCAGAAAATATATGTGTATATATATATATAAAAATATAAAAATTACCATTCACAGTAAACTTTTTCAGATTACTCTTTACTTGCACACGTAAGTGTGCTTTATTCTGTCCTTGGGTTTGATATATAGTTCAAAAATTAAAGAAAAGAGCAAGCCCACATTTATGCTTTATTTCCAGCATATTTTATTCATATAATTAACTTGTAAAGTCATCTGTATTTTTACTGACAACGCCTACCTTTCCCTGATGTGTGATTGAGTTCTGTGACTCTTCATAAAATGAGTATCTGCTATAGCAGGGTTTAGGATTTGTCTCTTCCCACTCTTCTGGAAATTTAGGAAATGTAGTGGTCTCTTGATGTTTGACTGTGAAATAAGGAATGCACTGTAACATTTAAAGTCCTAAACTTTCTATAGAGAAATCCTCTTTATAAGATTTTATTTACCCTTGATTTATAGTATTCATCTTACCTAACTTCAGGCACCAACTACGTGGAGATTTACAGCTAAACAAGTCACTTCAACGTCTTTTTACAGGGAGTTAAAACATGGTTTGGGACTGTGTTCTGCTTCACTTCAGTCATCTATCTGGAGAACAAAATTAATTTATACATAGACCATAGTGACAAAAGTAAGTGCTTCTCCACTGACTATTGTAACTAGCTCAAATGTAAACCGATCTTTGGTTAAGTTAATGCCACTCCCATCATAAAAATACAGTATCAACACATTAATAAGTATCATTTTAAAGAACAGTTCTCATTTTAGCCTTTTCTTCATTTCAGTCAATGTTGTATAATTGTAACATGTTTTATCAGGGCTTATTGCAAGACTTACATTATCTAAATTGATTTAAGTCTGACACACAGCACAGCCATCTCCCCCAAAGCCTTTCCTAAAGCTGAATTCTGTAATCTGCAAAGGCTGATGACAGTCACTGCATAATCTGTAACACCTAGCTGCATCTGGGCCAGTTTCGAAACTGTTTGTTTCTAAACTCTTTGCTTGACGTGACAGTGGCTTCAGTAGTGCACAGAGAAAGTCTAACAAGATTTCTACTTCCTCATGGATAACTCTGTCTTCTAGAGGTGGGAGAGGAAGGGGAAGGAAAATCTTTTCCTCCTTCTTCTTAAAGAAAGAGCTCTTGATCTACTAGAAGATCTTGAGTACATTATTATGATATATTCTTAGCCAGAATTTGGGAGGGTTTTCAACCACATTCACTGGTTCACAGAAAGGTATGCAGAAACTCCTACAGAAATGTTCTGCCATAATATGCAGAATTTTAGAGTCCAGCTGTGCAATATAGTGGATTTATGGATATGAAAGCTTTCAATTTTACTGAACAATTAAAAAAATAGATTGAAAAATTTCAACACCAGAAACAATTTTTATTGGGTTTGGCTGGTTAGTTGGTTTTCTGGAAACTTACTTTCCTGTAGTTAGAAAAAACACCCAAACCAAACAAATCAACCTTTATTTGTCATTCTAATTAAGCTAAAACTGTAAGTTCTTATGATATGCATCTAAACATTATTAAAATTGCACTCAATTTTTACAGCTCAATCATAATTGTATTGTCCTTACAGTATTAGACACACACTACTGAAATTCTCTGTGTTAACAGCATCTAACTTTGATGATTTTCTCTATTGCACATTTTGATGAAGCTTTGAAACTTAATGAATTGAGTTTCACTTCTCACTGACAAAATTAAATCAAAATACTGACCAGATTCTAGAAAGTGAGAAATAGAAATACTAGTTTCTCTTCTTTACAGGAGAAAAGCTAGAGTTTTCATACTCTTGTGAAGTCACGCAAGGTAACACTGAAGTCCAGACAGTTTGCAACTTTGACAGCAGCTGGCAAGTCAAAAAAAGCTCATAGGTACAGCTGTCACTTGATCTACTAACTAATGTGAAAGCTAAAAATAGAGCTTATCTTTCAACAGAATTTATTTCACCAAAGATGGTGAACTAAATTAGGTAAAGCTGAAATCAATTTCTTCACCCAGAAAAAAAAAAAAAATCCCAGCCAGGGTTATTTCAAAAATTTCTTTTGTGATGTGTTTAGTATCTACCATTCAAGTTCAAGTCACATACTACAATAATTCCTAGCAGCATGTAAAAAAAAAAGCTGAACATTTAAGATGCAGTTAGGAAGATTCTGCCCAATTTCCTGAAGCCCAACTTTTGCGGTAGCCTATGTGAAATTGGAATGGTACTGCACCTGCACAAAGTTTTCAACTGAGAGCTACTGAAAAAAATCAATAAAAGAACTGCAGATTAGGAGAAAAACACAGTCTCCTCTAATCTTTGAGCAGCCCATTTTCCTTCAAGTTCCCATGTCATTATCTCAGTAGTGCCCATGGATTTGGAACCATGTGTCCAGAGACCATACCTGTCTCTGGGACCTCTCTGAGGGTTATTGAGTATTTGCACTTGACCCCTCATTGACCTTAACAAGTTTGGGTCTCAAATACAGCATTTTTTGGGGGTTATGTACAGTAGTGTGGCATAAAATACAGGCTGTGAAAAAGAAAGAGGAAACTTTGCAAAAAATCTGAGGTAGACCTGATAAGCCTTTATGTAGGCACGATCTGTACGTATGCAGGTCATCATACTGGCAGAGATTGAACTATCAGGCAGTGTCAGAAAAGAATAAAATTAAATTACAGTAAAAAATGAATAATCACAATACTTTGAAAAATCATCAGTAACATGCTTTATGCAGTTTTTTTAAAAAAATATTTCTTCACATTTTTGTTCAATTCATCTTTCTTTGAGTCTCATCCAGTAATGCCTCCCTCCCACTCCCTCTGTCTGGAATAGGAATCTAATTCTTTAAGTACTTTCTCTTCAACTTACTTTTCAACTCTGTCCCCAAAGCTGAAATTTCAGTGACTAATTGAACAGAATTTGGACTACTTCCAAGCCTACCTCATCCTCATTGGTCTGACAACGTTCCTGTGCTCTGGTCATTAGTACAGCATGACCCTGCAGAACCAACTCAGCCATGAAGCAAGTTAATCAGTAAATGAATAGAGTTCTTGAACAGAGAAGTTTTATCTTGAGTTCACCAAAGCAATTATGTGTTAATTAATTCTCTGCCAGGCACAAAGTAAGACAAATATAGGAAGTATGATCTTGAGAAAAATAATTTTCTAGTAAGAAGGTCAAATCCTAAACTGATGTAAATTCTCAGAGCTTGCTTTACTTAAATTGAGCCATTATGATTTACACCTTCTGAGGATCTGGCCCTATTATAAGAGGATTCACTTTTAAAATTTTATTCTTAATCCTAATAACTAATAGTAAACCCATGCCAGCTGAGCCTTTCTTCAAAGAAAATTAATTTCTTCTGAAAAATTGCTTCATAGGACTTAAATCATAAATAACACAACTGGTATATCTTCATTTTCTAGATATACACAGAAGTGTCTCATTAGACAACATTCAAATATATATCTAGAGCCTGATTTTTTAATGTTAAGTTCCTTAAAAATATAACTTATTAACCAAGACAGCAATTAAAATCCCCAGGAATATGCAGACTAAAACTTGAAAGAAAGCTTTGGATTGTATATTTTTTTATATTTGAAAAATTAACTCCTATGAGTATAACTCAATTAAACCATAGTTCAGAGTGCTGCAGAAGCAAAACAGTTTGCAAATGTCAGACATAAAATACATCAAGAATCTGTTCTGTTCTTGTTCCCATTTAAACCAGTAAGATATTTACCTTTCATGGAAACGAAAGCAGGCTTTAAGTAAGCAACCTCTTCTTCATTTCAGAAAACAATTTTTTAAGAATGGACACTGAATGGGGTTTCCATTTTCACTTTTTGCAAGCCTTTGAAAGGATTTAACATTCAGAGGATTGACAGGTTTAGTCAATAAAATCTCAAGGCACCATCATTTCAAATCACTTTGGAATGCAGAGACCATCTAATCTACTAGCAGAACACGGAATGTACGCAACTCGTTAATGCTACAGTTGAGAGTCTAAATAAAAATTGATTATTATCAGGTTTTTTTTTAAATGAAAGGATTTTGTATGCTGATTCTGCCAAAGGTGCTGTTTAGTGTGGTTGTCTAGGTATTGTACCTTCCCACAAAGGGAGATGTCAATTTTTTGTGCTCCAATTCCATCAGGACTCTGTTTCACTGTTCTCAGTCGTGTTTTTAGTTCTGTAATCATACTTATGTGAGACTGAGATGAGAAAAGCCTTTCATACTGGACTCAGAAGGATTGCACAGGTGTAGCTGAAAGCAAACTGCTTCATGCCAAAACTTCATATCGGAGCTGCCTAAGGGGTTATGATTAATAAAAGCTTCTAAATGTGTAACACTGAAATGTCTTCACTGGGAAATTGATTAAAATTCCTCTAAGCTAAGCCAAGTCAGACATATGTATCTCATCTATAATTTTGCTATAAAATCTCCTGTAATACTTCAATATTTTTTGCATTCCTGATAGTCAAACACAAACAGAATAGTAGTGATAGATGTGTCTTCTCAGAAGCTATTATTACTTCCAGTACCCCCAAAGGAGTGCTTCTGAGATTCTTGTCTCTTGCAGGACAATGGGATTTGTGTTGTTTGCAGACACAACAGATTGAACAATCAAAGGTGACAGAAAGGTGTGTTATATGCCTGGAGGCAACCATTTTATTAACTACCACTACTAGTCCTGGAAATATTCCTGTTGTAATTGCTCGGGTTCCATGGGACTAGCTAGTTATTTTACCACTCCTGGTGATTTTCAATATCTAATACTATTCCTTTGTTTGTGATTAATCCTTTGCTGAAGGACATTGTTTGTTAAGGAAAACAGAATATAGAACACATTTTAAAAATTAGGTGCCCAACTGTCCTATTCCACTAGATAGCCCAGTTCCTTTTTCCGACCACATTAACTGTTAAAACTACAAATACATGTTATATGATGAAACAAAGTGACAGCATAGACATTTATCAATAGGCAGAAACAGTTCTTCAGAGAGAGGAGTCACTTCCAGTGGCTTTTTGTATAAATGTGAATCTGGATCCTCCAATAAATGTTCTGCAGATTCTCCTCTCTCCATCCTACTACAACTTTCCACAAAATTTGTAACAATTTTTTTTCTCTCTCTTCCTCTCTCTCACACAAACAAAATGTGATTGTGTGTTTCCTTAGTTTCCTTTTCCCTTCAAAAATGGCTTGGGAAGGAAACCGTTGTAGAACAAAATAATAAAATGATAGTAAGTGTTTACATATGATCCAATGAAATACGATTAAGGACCGAAACTAAAGTTGGACGCTAAATTAATATTTCTACATACATAAAACATCCCTTCTCCTTGCTTTTTCTTTTTCCAACCCTAAAGACAACAGAGTAAGACCTTTAGGAAGGAAAATAATTTCTCCATATTTTCTTGAAGAATCCAGTGCTATGTGGGCCTAATCCCTTTATGGCTTTTGAGAGTTAAAATAACACATAACTCGTAGCTGTCACAACAGTAAAGTGAACTGAAGCCAAAAGAAAGCTAAGAATATCTACAAGGACCACTGTGAATAGGGATTAACAAGTTTCATGAAGTTCAATCTCCTAAAATGTGCCAAAAATTCATGTTCCTACTTGTTTGTAATTTGCTTCGCATAAAAATTATTTTCATTATTTTTTTCCTATAATGTTCTGAAATTACACAGCTCTTTCATGCACAGACGAGCCCACTTTTGTGATAACAAACTGCTCATGGTAAAGAAATGAAAGGTAAGCAAACTGTCTCCACTTGCAACATTTGTCTAAGGAAAGGTAGTGGAAGATTACAGAAATTCTTTATTACTTCTCTATAACCCCACTACATTCTAGAAACAACTTTTTTAGCTACTTGCCCATAAAAAAGTAGGTTAAAATATTCTTTACATTCCTTTTGCTCCTTGACCATGGCATACGCAATCTTTCACAATATTTTTTCAAAAGAAAATATGCATGTTTCTTCCAAAAAATATGTCAAGTTTTCTCCTTTAACAGATGGTGACAGTAGTCCTTATCATATTTCCTCATAGCCTTAGATTTTAAGCAAAACATTTTGGCAAATCAAGAGGTATAAATAAAGATTCAGATGTTTATTGAACACCACATAATTTAAATAAATCATATCTATGAATGTCTGGCTGAGCAGAATTGATTGCCAACACTTACCCTTTGGGCCTGAGTTTGTTATCTGATGTTTATCTCAGACAGGAAAACATAGCATATGAATCACTTATCCCTTTTTGTACTCCCCTTTTCCCTACTTTTCAAATTTTTTCCAAATCACTCTATAAAGTAAAAATCCCATTTCTCTGAAATGTACTCACATGCCCAATAATTTTGGCATGTGAGAATCTGAAATAATTAAAACCCAGTCATTACCAGATAAATTAATCAAAGAAGCCCTCACTAAATGCCCCAATTCCTCTCCACAGAAATGAACATAAAAACTTCTTACATTGCAACGTCGGGCTTTCAAAAACTTAGCATTTCCCCCTTAGCAGGGAGGCTGCTGAAGGATGGACTCTCTGCTAAACAAACTCTGAATTCTTGAGAGGTGTGATGCTGGCAACATGCACCAGCAAATCAGACAGACATGAGCGCTGGGAAGGGACACAACAGGAGCAGTGATCCTTCAGATCCCCTGGCCTGGGGCAATTCAAACTTCGCAAGCCACGCTGGCAAACCCAGGAGATGTTCTCACATCCCCACCAGTACTGCTATTTTTTCCAAACTGAGCTTCATTACTTTACTCCCATATGTATTGTCAACAGCTGATCTAGTATAACACTGGCAGTGTCTGGAAGAAACAGAGAAAAAGCATTTTCAACACTGCAGGCCAAATCACAGGACTGACACTGATAGCAGCCTTGCATGATAAGTAATCTATAGACCTGAACAGAAATTACAAATATTTCGTAACTTGCCCATGTTCTTTCAAAGAGTAGAAAAAGAATCCAACAAAGACTAAGTATCCCCACAAGATATAAGAAGTAAATCTTAAAACCACATAGTGAATGGATTTTTATACTTTATTTTTATAACTACAATTGCAACAAAACTTAGTAGGAAAAACTAGTCCTCTTTTAAGATGTTCATGCAAATAAGGGGCACCTAGGTTTTTAGCACTGATATGTTCATAGATGGCAAATTCATACCTTCCAAGATACAAGAGTCAGCATCCATAGCAAGATTTGATTTCCTTCTCATTTACATTTTGATATGTGTACTAAAGTGGATGGACTACATTCAGCAATGTCCCAGCCTTAGTAAAATATTATGTGCTGCTTCTACCTCTTCTATGCACTAAGTCTGAAAGCCTTCTCTCTTAAAAAGCTTTCATGGTGGCAATTAAGTCTCCTTCCCCACCTTCTCAAGTTCGTCTTCATCACCTCCAGCAATATCTCATTACATTACAATTTTTATATGAATTGTTACTAAAGGCTTCACTCTTTCCAAAACAGAATTTTTCATTCTTTGTTTCCAGAATACTTTTAAAAATTATTTTAGATAAAAATATTTAAAAGAAGATCCACCTCAAAATTAAAAGTCATTGGTTGAATTTGTTTTAAAACTAGGAAAGCAGCAATTTTCTTCAGTATTTGAATCTCCAACCATCAGAATTAAATAACATTGTTCTCAGCTTCATGTTCCCAAACAAAATAGCGGCTGAGAAAGAAAATTATGACTGTGTCCTGGGTGGTAACAAATAGAACCAACCTCTGAAACACATTCCTCAAAAGTGATTTTTTAAAGAATTCATTCAAAAGGCCTGAAGATGGAGGACAGTGTGAGAACCCGCTCCCCTTGGTTAGCAATCTAGTCCCAGAGTGAGCACCTGTACATAGGGAGGAGGCAACACTGAACTTCATGCAGAGATCAGGGAAGCACTTGTGTCCAATGGTAATGGTAGATATTCCATTTAGCAAGAAGCTACTGAATGCCCTTCTCAATGAATTTGAGGCATGTGATGAATTGTAACAACCTTATCTCGTGTACTGGTTTTGGCTGGGATGGAGTTAACTTTCTTCATAGCAGCCCGTTGGTTGTTGCTTTGGATTTATGACCAAAACAGCAGTGGTAACACAGAGATGTTTTAGCCACTGCTCAGCAGTGCTCACACAGAGTCAAGGTTCCCCCTGCTTCCAACTCCACCCTGACAGTGAGGGCTGGGGGTGCACAAGACGTTAGAAGGGGACAGAGAGCTGACCCCACTTGACTGAGGGGTATCCCACACCATGTGGAGTCATGGTCAGCAATAACAGCTGGGGATAGAAGGAACAAAGAGGATACTTGGAGTGATGCTGTTTGTCTTTCTAAGTGACTACTGCATGAGGGAGGCCCTGATTTCCTGCAGATGGCTGACACCTGCCTGCCCATGGAAGTAGTGAATGAATTCCTTATTTTGCTCTGCTTCAAAGCTTAGGCTTTACCTATCAAATTGTTTTTATCTTGATCCATGACTTTTCTCACTTTTACCCTTCCAGTGCTCTCCTCCTTCCCACTGGAGTAGAGTGAGTGAGGAGTGAGTGAGTGAGTGAGTGAGTGAGTGAGTGAGTGAGTGAGTGAGTGAGTGAGTGAGTGAGTGAGTGAGTGAGTGAGTGAGTGAGTGAGTGAGTGAGTGAGTGAGTGAGTGAGTGAGTGAGTGAGTGAGTGACCGTGTGATCTTCCTGATGGGGTTAACCCACAATATCTCAAAGTTATAAAATCCTTCCTTCTGACAGAAAAGCATGCAACCATACACAGGCAGCATAATCAGGTCACCTTTCTATCTGCAGTGTCTTACTAGGACAGAGGAGACAGTGCTTTCAGATGCAGACCTGGTCACAGTTACACATCTCTGGAGCTGGCAATGAGAATGGTATCATAGACCATGCAAATATAAAGCACAGGAGCACCAATGCTTTAGGATCCATCGCTCTGGCAGTGAGCCCCATCTGCCCTTTTTCTCCAAGATTATCTTTCTTACTTTGCTTTTAGCTGTTCTTGCATGGAAGTCTTGTGATTTTCTTCTTGTCAAACTCAAGGAAAGAGGTTAGGAGGATCTTATTTATGTGCAGTGAAGTAGAAAGCAGAGGTTTGAAAGCAATCACCAGTTTACTGTGGCAGTATGTACTCTCTGTTTGCCTGCCAGGCATCTATTTTACATTTTGCACAAATATACAGGGCTGAGTGTTATGCGCAAAGACTTCCCTCCTCCTCCCTCAAGCTTTTGATCGCTTACAAAACACATGTAAGGGAGAAAAATCTTAGAAAATAAAAAACAGACCCAATTGCAGGTAAATGTTTCTAAGATTTGAAACTGTAGATTCAACCAAGGCCACACCAGCATAATATTGATGCCTATCCTGAGCAATATCCACTCCGACATGAAGGTGTGTGGCTCCAGTGTCATCCTCCCTCCCTTAAAGTCCACCTAAGTCCTTCTCTGAGATGGAACACTCACACAGTCGGTGCTCCCTTAAGCAATATTGAAAGTGGTAAGAAAAAGAGACAAAATGACAGGATGTAGACAACAAGATTGGTTAAAAATCCCCATTACTCTCCTGGCCTCTCTTTTCCCTGGTGTCTCTGTTGACTGTGCAGTTGCTGATCGCTCCAGCTGAGCAGGGTCTCAGGTCCTGCCTGCCCTCAGTTTCCTGGCTGTCACCAACACTACCCCATAGGAGACTGAAAATGGATACTGCTGTCCCCAGATAGACAGGCTTGTGCTTATTTTCTCTTTTAAGAATAACTCTCCAGTCTGATGCAGCATGGGCTCTGTAAGTGATGCATGTGATTTCTGACTTTTTCCCATTGTGTAAGGCAGAAGACTCTCTCCATGCAGTTTCACTGGAATTCAGGTTAGGCTCTTCCTATATCTCAGAGTTTACTTCATCTCACATTCACCTTAGCATTTACAAAAATTTCCCAGGAAAAAAGCAGGCCCCAGCTTACAAGTGAGACCTTCAGTAAACTCTGAAACTTAGTAGCAAGAGAGTGATTTATTGAGTTGCTAGAAAGAATGGAGTTTCCTGTTCTGCCTTGCTAAATCACTTTTGTAAAATATTAAAAGTGAGCTCCTATTTCTCTTTTGTATTCGTGCCTGTAAAAACAGCCTCCAAATCTATGAGATTATTTTGCTAAATTTCAATGTAAACAGAAGAAATGGAACAGCTTGAAAGGCGTCATTCAAGCTAAATTTTCTTGACTTCAAGAGGGCTTTAAACTACCTTTGAATTTAGAGATGTAAAATGTGGCTTAACAGAGGGTCTGACTGTACAGATGCAGGGGAAATATGAAAGCATAAGAAATCAGTCATGACTTTTTTTTTTTTGTCTTTCTGAGTTATACTTAGAAATTCTGACATTGCTTGAACTCTTACTATAGCTTATAAAGCACATTCAAAATTCTACATATTTACAAATGGTTCTCAGCAGGTATTTAAAAATGGCATTGTAACTTGAATTTTCTGCGTCTCTTTATCAATGTACCATGTTTGAAGATTTAACATTTGTTCATGGCAAAAAAAAAGAGTGATTTTTTTAAACATATACAGTTATATTTCTATCTAGATATCTAAGTACTACAACTTTCATGGCCTTAATAAAAGAGAGATGCCTACACTACAGCTGAAGTATTTAGAAAAAGATGTTGGGGACCAGATCCCCTTTTTTCCCCATTGGCCCTTCCAAAATTCTAGTGAAATTTACTTACAACTTGTTGCTCTTTATAAATGCTAGCATAACTAATATTTAGACTATCTGAAAATCAGAATATTTTTTCCAAAAATAAACTGTGGAACAGGAAAAGATCAGTAATATCTCTGGGAAACAGAAAGAATCAGTACGATCTGTGTTCTATGGTTGAATTAAATGATTCACACATATGGTCCTGCAAACCACAGGCAAGCTAAGCAAAAGTCTTCTGGACTGCAGATGCCTTCTATGGCTCTAAAATGACAAATGGCAGTAGAGTTCCACTATCCCCTCTCTATTTCATAGTATCACAGAAGGAATGCTGTATAATATCTCCAAGCATTTTTATTATAAGCTTCAATTAAAGAAAAAAAAAGTCATTTGTTGGATGAAATTTGCCATAGCTGCTTCCTTCCCAGGACAGCTCCAAAGCAAAGTTTAATAAATTCTATTTAGCCATTCTTAATATCTGAGAGAGACAAAAATGAAAACGTGACAGCTGTTGCTATTAATAAAGGCCGTACTTTTTTAGTTTCCATTTTTTACATTGTGTTCTTTCAAAACAAAGGCTATGAGGAGCTCATGGCTGTATTAACTTTTCTGACTTATAAAACTTTTTTTTATACACTTTTTTTAAACATTTTTGATGTTGTTAAGTAAGACAGGTTGTATGTGTATGCTCAAATAATAAGATACTATTGTGCTTGCTAAGTCATGCATGTCTTGACAAGTTAAAAAAGCTGTTTAAGAAACAGAAGTTCCAAATTGCTTGGAAATCATGGGCCTTCCATACAGAGAAAGTAAGCTTTTCAATTTTTTTTAATGTATATTAGGAAGACAACAGTTAAACAGTTAAATTAATGTCTTTCACACACTAACAGGCACTAGACATGATGCATTAAATTCTAGTAATTGTAAACTGTATTTCCATGGATGCACATTCCAATCACTCACTCTGCTTTCTAGACTTGTAGCAACCAGTTTGCTCACATTAATAGCAACAAAGTTGTTTGTCTAGGGCAATGGTTATTGGAATTCTGCTTTGACTTTAGGGTTGTCTGCGTAGATTAACTTTTCTTCAGATTAACTGGACTCACGTACATTTCTATCAATTTGAGTGTGCAGGCAGTATAATAAAGAAGTAATGTCTGCAGTGATAAACCACGGAGTGCTAAGGTCCAAGCACAGGCACTGGCACATGGTCACAGATTTTGTTAAATGGTTAACAGGCTTTCGAAGAGAAAAAAAAAAAAAGACAAGACAGCTTTAAGGGCATTAAAACCCAGACACTACTCCCAACAGACTATTTAGATGAGAACACTGTATTTTGCAGGTAACAGAATTTAGCCACCTGAAGGTAAAGCATGTTGTGTAGGTTGTTGCCAGGGCTAGATAACAGAGAGGGACACATTTTATACATGTATTCATAAGCAATGTTTTTACTTTTGATCAAAATGCTAACATAAACTTCTACTAAAAAACTGTACAGATGTAACTTTATTCTGGCATTTTATTCTCTACTACCTATTTTTGAAGTCTCAGGTACAACAACAATGTCAAAATACACCATCTAAACCTTATGTCAATTGTGTAACAAACTTTGCTGTAGACCTACTGCTTCAAATGTAGCAAAGGCTTTTTTGTTTTAGTTTGGTCTTCAACTCCTTACACCTCCTGTAATCCATTCTACTTTACCTTACTTATTGCAACAATATTCTCCTTTCATTAACTACACAAGTTCATGTTCAACTAATTATCCAACATGACTATTGCCTTCTTTCAGATTTACTAAACTACAAGTCTTACATTCTGTAGCCATATAACTCTGGCCTTATTTCTTCATTTCTCTAAGGAAGAATGATCTCTTTAATTTATTTTTTATTTTAAAGAGACTATCTGTGAGAAATATTGGAAGCATCTCTTTGTTAACACTTTTAACAGCTCGTGAGCTTGCCAATTTTAAAGGCTTTTTTTAATTTTTCACTCTCATATTTGAACAGGTAGTCCCCAAAAAAGATAGTACAATTACACTGCTGTCACATATAATGAGTTCAGGTTTGACTTAAACACTCCCAGGAAAGTTGTGCTAGAACTCAAGAGCAGAATTTTGTCAGTTTTCATTGTGCCATGTAAATCTAGTAACTGAGCCAAAAAATAATCAAGACTCCAATCCTCTGAAGGAATGTCTCCTTATCACACTTTGTTTCCATGAAGACATTGCAACAAAACTGCCATTATTACTTCATGGCAAGTTAATTGCTTACAAAATACCTCCCCACATCCCCCCAGCCTGGGAGTTCCATAGGACTGAATGAAAACGCTTGTAAATAACGCAGTTTAACAATTCAATTAGTGCTCCGAAAGGGTTCTGTAGTTTATAACTTTTTCCCTATGGATATCATGTTTTAATACAATGTGCATAAATCTGTTCTACCTTTTTTACCATTGGGGGACCTGAAAAATTTCACTGTGGTAATGAAAAGGCAAGAGAGGTTCACTGCTAGCACCAGTGTCACCTCTCAGCTAGGTGGCCTTACTAACCAGTAAAACAAAAAAGACAATACAAATTTGGGGCACTTGACCCCAGGATTCCCATACATTAATGTGACCAGCAGCCATACTCAAAGTTAGAACTAGTCTAGTTTTAAGTCCTAGTTACTAAATTCCTAGGAGAGGGAAGATTTTATCCTTGTAGACCTTGCTTGAACATGTTGTTCATACACACTGGACAGTGCTTACACCTTGACAAAAAGGATTCATTTGTCTCTTCAGGAATCTCTACATGTGCATAAAATATTTTGAGATGGTTCAGTCTGAATCTTCAGTCTATTAAAAAAAAATTTGTGTTTTAGTTTTAGAGGGGCTTTGAGTTAATTTTCTTTCGCCTCTCCTAATATTTGTGATCACCTGCTAGACTAATCATGAGTCCTTTGATTTTAAGAAGACACATATTATCTTCCTTATTCCCCATATGCATGGTGTGTATTACTTCCTCATATGCTCACAGTTCAGTAGCTGAAAGCAAATACAACTTATTAAGTGAATGATCATCTTCTTGGTAAACTAATTGATACAGTGTTTCATTTAAGACCTCTGCAAAATTTTCTTACAGACACAAATTAGTCCTGAAAAAGAATTCAAACATGGACTTTTGTGTGAGCTGATTTGTCCTGGTTTTGTGTTATCAAGCACTATGAATTTAACTCTAAAAGGCAGCACACTAACTAGGAGGATGGAGGGGAACTTTGTCCCCTTTTCAAACAGAGAATCCATCTGGAAATTCAATCCCTTTTCCAGTAATAATATTATGAGGAATTATTACAATGCTTTGCTGCTTGATGTTTATTACAGCATCTCCTTTGAAATTTTTTTAAATTCCTTGCAGCTTCCTGAGTTTTTATCAGCAGAGAACTGTGTTGTTCTCTACCATGTGTACACCTACCAGTTTGCAACTTTTCTGAAAAGCATTAGAAAAATAGTTTTAAATATAAGAATGATTATGTAACACCAGTTCTGTTGATTCATTTTCCAAGAACAGTTCTTCCTATTTTTGGTATTTCACAATTTTTCTGCTTATTTCACCCACAGATTTCAGTACCAACATTGCGCTTTATTTTTCTTTTAAAAGTCACACAGAAATTGCTTAGACTCTAAAACTGTAGCTGCACATCACATTCAGCTTGATCTTACATAGTGCATAAGAAACTATATGCAGGGCTTTTTTTCCCCCCTAAAAATAAAAAAAGAAAATAAATACAACTCTAACTTGATTGGCATTTGGGCAGGATTCCTTAGATCTTGAGGGAGTTATGGGAGAAAGAAGGAAAAACATGTCTGTATGTCTGTCCCAACACCTAGGAGTTGTGCTAAACCATTCCAAGGCAACAACATTTCCAAAGTGAATGCAAAATAATTGTCACCCAGAAGGGAAAACATTCACATAAATTACTGAGATGAAAAGTAGCATGACCTATAGTTAAGAATTGAAACATGGGGATGATAAATCTTTCCTTTTATGTGAACAAAGTTAGAACTAGTCTAGCACTAAGAGGCTATAAAGCATGCAAATACTAGAAATAAACTATATGGATTTATGTCTCAATGTTAAAAAATTTATTAAGTGCAAGTATTGAACAGAAGATGCATTATCAAGATTACCATGAGTGACAAATATGTATAGGATGTTAAAATCTGATTCCTTTTATTTTTTTTTTATTCAGGATCAAGGAAATAAGGTGGACTTTTTAAGTTCAGCAATGCAGCATATTTAAAGTTACTATTTCAATGGTAATTGTAATTAGTTACCCTGCTACTAGCTAACCATGGCTTTTGATTACTATGGCTGGTAAATTTACACGGTATTTCAAACCCCCACATAATTCTTATCAAACTTAATAGAGTGTTAATAACTTCTTTTTTTAAAAATTTGAAATCTTTAAGTGATTACACTACCATATGCTGAACATAATGCAGCTATTAACCAAGATAAATAGGTAAATAGACAAATATGTAAATGAAATCTATTACTTGTGAATTATGCATAATAGATATCCTACATGACATGTAAGATCAAGCAAGACACAATCTATTTGTCCCAGTACTCTTTTCAAATCCAATAATTTCAACCAGTCTCACTGTGTAAGTTCCACTTTGGTAACTTGTCATGCATTCTCTTCCAATTCCATCAGTCTAAGAAGGTTGGCAGTGAAAGGACAATTAGACTTGAATATTACAACTGATTTTAAGCATGAGATTCCTTACAGAATGCAACAGAAACTAAAATGGTGATAATGGATTAAAACTATTTTATCTTATCCAACATATTATCTTCAACTTTGGGTAATACAAAAAGCTTTCAAATAAGGTGTCTGAAATATAGTGTGACAGATGTGAAATTGTTTTTTTTTTGATCCTACATTAGCTTTCATCTTGACCACAATGGTTCAAAACTGACACAAATGTTGCTCTTAATTAAACCCATCCTTGTACAGCCAATCAGTGATATCTCTAAGAGGTGTAGTCAAGCTGCAGATGATATCAGGACATATCAAAGCTCCAAGCACATGAAGATGGCTTCATGCCAGGCCAGCTTCAGTCTGGCAGAGATCTTTAGCTCAGGCAATGTGTTAGATTCGAGAGCAGCTCTGTTCCAGAAACAATTTTGCCTCTTTTGTGTAGCATTGCAACTGGAAAAATAAACAGAGTGAGACTGAAGCTAATGCTATGCAAAACAGCGTACTCCTGGAAACTGGAGCTTGGGACAAAGTTGTACAGAGCCACAACTGGCGATCAGCTCTGGCCTAATACGGTTTATCAGCTTCAGTTAAGTACAATGATAACACATTCTCTCTTTCAGAAACATCTGGATGTCTCTGCTCTGTCCAGGGACAGAAGTCTGTACACTGGAAGGGCTTGTAAAGCCCAGAAAGGTGCCACAAGAATGCACAGAACCAGCCTGGTTCCAGCACTACCTTGGGGCTAACAAGCCAAGTTTGAATATGGAAGGCTTTGACACAAAGGGCAGAGACAGAATATTTCTGCACTAATTGCTCAAAGGCATTGCTGGACCAAAACAGGTTAAACCTGGCTTGTCATGAGCTAACTTTTTTTTTAAAGGCATTTTTACATGTCTGCATGCTCCTAATGCATGCACCTCCCTTATCCATGTACATCCCCTGTGAATGATATACTCCACTTATTTTAAACATAGGAATTTTCTTCTTAGTATTTAGTATACTGGTATTTAATATGATGTGCAGTGTAATTATTATGGCATGTAAAAATTATGGCATTCATCATGTATCCATATAAAAGTTCTAGTTCTGTAGTTACTTAATAACAAAAGGTACTACTTATTTCCTCACAGTCCCAGCAGGATTTCTGGCAAATGATGTTTCTCCAGTCACAGCATCCTCATAAAATAACAATAGATGCTATTTCAGCCTAAAATCAAATACAAGTTTTGAGCATTTATTCTGCATAGATATAAATTATTTCCCATATTACACCAACACAACCTGTGTGAGATAAATTTGATGTACACTTGGAAACATTAAAGCTTTTTTTTTTCCCCACAAAGTAAGCAACTGGTGCAAACTTGCTCTGTTGTCTAGAATTAGTTAAAAAATATGGAGCTAAGTTTCCTTTGGCAGACTCTGTGCTGAATTAGGCATACACTTTTCATGAACCATAATGCTAGTGTAAACACATGTCATGTCATATGTCATAAACATATGTCAGTTTACTCACAGGTAAACTTTTTAGGATAAACCTCTATTCCCAGTTGTGCATGAAAATGTAAAGAGAGAACACAGTGAAGAAAAAAAAAAGTACATTTTTGTATCTCAGTCTACATCAATACTTGCTAAACTTAGTTCTGAGCGGGTTTTTTTTATTACCAGCTGTACCCACAAGGAACTCACACATGTGAGTACTGCCCATGCGGTGTCAGACCAAAGATCCACCTCCCCACAATGTCCTGTTTCCAACAAACACCCCAGAATTTCTTTAGAAATTCAACCTGTTCAAGCTCCTCTGAGCACTTTGGGTAGCCTGCACCACACAGCCAGTGGTGCATGACGAGGGACATAGCAAGGAGAGAGAAGCTATGGAAAGGAAAGAAA
Source organism: Phainopepla nitens (assembly GCA_013400175.1). NCBI lineage: Eukaryota > Metazoa > Chordata > Aves > Passeriformes > Bombycillidae > Phainopepla > Phainopepla nitens. Next base: position 200,384 of record VXBQ01013861.1, read on the forward strand.
GAAAGAAAAGGAAGGAAGCATCCTGGCTGCTGTAGGGTCTACTTCAATCGTCATCATGTCATCTGCAAGGACAACACCTCTGGGTCACTTGAACTCATTCCTTAGACAGCTTCATGGAGCAGCAGACATTGGGGGTTCTCTGCTCTGCGTCCCCATTTTGAGCCTAGTATTTTCTTTACAATGCCCAGGGAAAAAAAGGAACAGCATAATTTTCTCCTTAAGACTCTCCCATCCTCCAAATGTTTTCAGCTCCATGGATTTCCTGAGCCTGTTGTTATTAAGTCTTTGTTCCCTTCCCCCAGCTTCCTAAATTAAATGCCTTGCTGAGATTTTTACTGCAAAGAAAACTGTGTTGCTAAACTTTGTTCTGATGAAAAATTTACACTCATTTTCTGCATTAATACTTCTGTGATCACAACACAGCAGACCTGCTTCTCAGGAAACACATTCAAATTATTTTTGTTTCAGTGCAGCTGGGAGTGGAGTACACAGTGAAGTGGGTTGGCACCACCAGCAAGACAGCTATCTTACAAAGCCAGATAAAGACTTGAGCTTTAATGGGTGGGTTTGGTTCAGCCAGAAAGATGGCAGAAGTCCTGGAGAAGGCAGGGATGTGCATTCATTAGCCTAGCACAAGTCGGCGATGGAGAGGACACAATATGTTCTCCTCAGGGCACCATACAATGGATGATTTCATGCCCAAGTACCTGGAATCCACCAGCAACGACGTACTTGTTCACCTGCAGGTTTGACAGCTGTACCACTGAAGCAAGAGAATGGCAGAAGATTGTGGCAAGAATAAAAAGCCATGTACACACAGGATTGTGCTCTCCAGTATTAGAACTGAAAATAGAACGATCTTTTGAAAAGAAGGATGGGAAGAGTAGCATTTAAAAGGAACATGGAGGCATATTTACCAATGTGCATGACACTAGGCAGTGTTGGTCTTCTCACGCCTGGAAAGTGTAGTGGACATACCTGCAGGAATATGATAACAGCCAGGACTCAGGGTATTCATGTCCCAGCCTCCAATGCAGTCAGCTCAGGATTTCCCAAGTCATGGTTTGTGTGTTTCCAACCTGCAAAGGATTTCTTTCCCATGAACCTGCCTGGTATCCCCTTTAATTCACGGCAGTAGACTACATTCTTGATCTGGATGATGCTAATTCTGCGTTTTTGTTTATGCCTTCTCCCCCCTCCAAGTCCCTTTCCAAGAGAAGCAGTGCCTACAAATCGCCTGTTTACACACCAGTGCAACACTACTGGCAAAAGCACACAGCACGAATGCAGACCGATGTATTCCTATGGCAAGCACTTTCTACTCGGAAGGAAGTAACTTTATCATGTTCTTTCTAACACTGACGCAGTGATGCGTTTTCTCTCCCCACAACTACGTAAGCAAGCAGGCGACTTGAGCCCTCAACATTAACCTTTTGGACCAGCAAATCCTTTCCCCAACCGAGCCACTGCAGCCCGAGAGGTGCCGGTCCTGCCCCGGAGCCGCAGCTCCCGCTCGTCCTCGCCCGGGCCCTTGCCGGCCGGGCGGGAGGAAATGCGGCCCCGCGGCCTCGCACCGCCCCCCGCCCTCGGCCCGGGGAAGGGGGGCCGCAGACGGCCCCGAGCCCGCTTTTTGTTGGAACAAACATTTCTCCGTGCCGATGAGGGAACTCGCCGCGGCGGGGACTGGGGGAGGGGGGATTTCCTTCCCATTGTCTGCCGGGCTCGGCGCTCCCGGCCCCCGCTCCCAGTGAAAGTGAATGGCCGGGAGGGACCCGCCGCAGGGCTCGTGTTAGACACCCAACTGCTGCGGGTAAACGCAGGAGCCGGGGCTAGCCCAGCTAGAGCATTAAAAAGTCTTCACAATACACGTAAAAATAAGTCAAAACGAGACGAAACCGCAACCTTTTAATCCTTCAACGTGCATCCTGAAGGCTATATAATGCAAACAGCTACTCAGGAGACCTCATGAGGATATCAAAACATCCCCAAACCAGGCCCACAAACACCCATTTATAAGCTCTATGTCTGTCCTTCTACACTTGATTTAATTCATTGCCCACCAGCTCAGAGAAGGTAATGTGGCTATGGTTGCAGACACTCCCTACATGTTTGCTTTAGGATAACTTGTTCTTTCCAAAATCAAATATTTGTATCCTGAAACAAATATTTGGAGGTGGTCCAGACTAGCCTTTATAAATATGTTAAGTACAGGAGATTGTTGGCAAGTGGTAGACTCCAGGTAAAAAACCTGTATGGTAGGCAAGCCATAAGGCTTCTGCCCTCCGTGTGCTTCTGTGCTGGTGCAACTGCGGCCTAAGTATTTATCTGACAGTTCTCTATGGGTCCTGTGAGAGATAAAGGGCTAAAACCTCCTTATACTGAAGATAGCTGAACTTCTGCCTTAAATAAATATTTACACAGGTAAGGAGAAGGCACTGTGGCAGAGCAATAAATCTTTCACTAGGAGAGCTGAGACTGGCTGTGGAGCTTTGTTTTGGGGTTATGGCAAATCCCCCCAGCTGACCCAGTTGTTAGGGACACCTGGTTGTTCAGGGTGAAGAATTAGAAATGGTTATGTGGCTGCTACCTATGCTCGTCCTCTGGTTCTGGGTGCAAAAATCAGTGTGCCTTAACCATGTCAGCTTGAGCAGAACTGTTGGCTTGACTGCTGACCCCAAATTCTTCTTTCCCCAAATTCTTTTCTTTTCAGCTCAGATGCAATTTGAACAGAGAAGGTTTCAAAGAAAGCTAGGACTGGCAGGCCAGCAGTATCCCATGGAAACTTGGCATATATTTCTATCCAACTTCTTTTGAAAATGACATGCTTTAACGAAATCACAGCCAAACATCACAAATAAATGCTTAACATAAGGTAATCTTTTTATAATTATATTGATGGTAAATCCCTTTTTACTTAAAAAATTGCCTGTAAATTTTATTTGCTTTTTATTAATACATGAAATATAATGCAGTTAATAAATTATAGTACCACTATAGGGTATCTGCCCAATGCCTCAAGCACACTTTGAGAGCAGATTACCAGCACTTTCTTTCCTATCTATTTATTTTAGATAATGTAAAATATTCTTTCATATTTAAATGCATAATAGAAGTAAGATTTTTATCACAAGTGTGCAACTAACCATTATTTGCATTACATTTTCGAAGTGGATGTAATGCTCTGATGCAGCAGTCTCAAAGAAACTGAGTTTAGACACTACTAGAAATCTTATTTACTGGAAACACTGGAGAAACTTTCACTGTTCAGTGTGCAAACTGTCTAATCTTTGACTGACCAGGCAGAATGGATGCATCTTTTTCAACATTAGCACTACTATTTCCTTCTACTATTTCAGTAATATTAATGACTGCTCATATGACTAAATTTTTTTGCATGTACAAATGTTTATAGAACTAAGCTTAGAGTATACTTTAATAAAAGTAAAATTCTAGTCAAGTTAATTAATTGTGAAGTGTTACTTATTCATTTAATACTTCCTGAAGATTTTCAGAAACTTTAGAATGTATTTCCATAGACATTTATTAATATTTATCTCACAGTCCATAAAAATATAAAATGTACATGTTTTCCTGCTGCTTACATATATATATATATATTCCTATAAGATTATGTATTTTGTATTAATGTGTATTTCCCTACCCTGCAGTGCAAGTATAGCTAACAGCTGGACTCAATGATCATAAAGGTCTTGTTCAATCTAAATGATTCTATGGTTCTGTGATCTACAGCTCGCGACAACTCTGAGACAGACCGTTGAATCTTGATGTTTTAGTTTCTGGTGCTCAAGGTGAGTGTCTGCTTTCAGAAACGTTATCAGACATTTCTCTAAGTTGGACTTCGTGATAGGAGGCATTTTCATATATCAAGGCTGGATAAGCACCACATTTTCCCTTTGCAACAAGAGAGGGTACAGACCTAAGAGTATGACAAAATACCTACATAATAAATAGTTAAAGATCCGTTTCAAATGTATTATTAAAAAAAAAAATAATAAAAGAAACAAACAGCAACTCCAGCAGAGACCACTAGAGTTCTCCTTCTCCCAAATATCCCTAGTACCATCCTAAACCCTGTTTACCCCAGAAACCTGAACTGTGGACAGACAGAAGAGGAGAGAGAGAGAGAAAATTCAGACACAATAAAACTCTGAGGGGAAAAATATGTGGAAGGAGGAGGCAGCAGCGGCCTGGGGAAGGGATTGAAAAGTTTCCCCTGGCTTAACTTCTCCCCCCCTGCAGCAGCAGAAGCAGCGCCAGCAGCACAAGGTGAGAGAGACTTTAAAGTCTGGGGAGGAGGGGTGTGTGTGCGGGAGGGGGGGTGAATTTACAGCCCTGTGGATATTTCTGTGTCTGCCTCCCTGGCTTTGGGGTGCGAGAGACGCCGTGTCTCATGCTGGGTGGATTTTTTTTTTTTTTAATATGATGGAGGATTATAAACATGGCGCCTTAAAAAAACTACAAAATCATGTACACACTGTTCCAAGGAGATGGGGGAGAGGGGACAGGGGAAGGGCTGGGCACCAGGGGAGGGGGCAATCCTTCCCCGCGGGGTGCCGTATGAGGAGGGGGGAGCAATTATACTTAATAATAAAACGTGTGGGGCTGCGGGGGGGAG